>JAECUM010001474.1:0-107070 GCA_016617855.1 Megalonaias nervosa
CCCAAAAAACATGCTACTTTTGCTTATGAACAAAAATCATTTAGACAACTGATGCACAATAATTAGAAGTTCATAACATCTAGTCATTGTCTGTATGCAAGAGAAACTTAGGAATCACTTTGCTGTCATTACGCAAGCCCCTATATCTTCTTGAAACTAGTTAAGCAAGAAACTTAAAGTGAAGCTTGAATTCATAAGGTGTACCAATGTCTGTAATTATTAAAGAGGTCTGTAACTATGATTATTATATGCTCATTTTTTTCTCTGTTAACTTTACAGTGTCAGCATCATGCAGAATTTTTCCATACTACATGGCTTCATACTGCATGATGTGTGTGTCTAAAAATAGTATGTTATTAGGAACTACTTTGTAAACAATGTATGCTCATGTAGTGGATGCCTTAACTTTTGATTAGATTTCTTTGTGGATTAACAAAAGCTGTTTTGTCCACTTGAAAGTACAGATGATAAAGTTATTGATGTCAAGGAGTTGATGGAGTCACAAAAGAAACTTTCAAAGAAGCAAATGAATGAACACAATTTTGCAATGTCCACAACAAATGTGACATGCAGTAATCGAAAACACCATTCTGATCATTTAAACAGTTATTTAGAAGAAATATTTGTAACTTTTCATCAATAGAATGGTTCCGACTATGATCAGTGTTCACCAGGGTCTTTAAAAATAGTAGAGAAAAGCATATCAAAGCCAAGGGCTATCGCATATCTCTCAGAGACATACCATTTTACAGGTCAGTCAAAATACTAAATTCAAGAAATAAAAAATGCAACTGAAGGTTTTGGTAGGAAGCTAAGAGTATCAGAGCCAATAAGCCAAGACAATGAAGAAGTTTTATTTTGACTGGATAAAAGGACTGTCACACAGCAGTACTTTGCAATTTTCCCCCATTTAACTATTTTGATACAATGTTAAGGCTAGCAATGGAAACCATACAGGTCATAGCTGGGGTCCCTCCAACAAAGAGCATGCAATTGGCAGAGCATAAACATGTCTTCTTTAGCTCTTAATAAGAATGACAATAAACAGTCTTTATATTTATGCATCTTGAATTTCCTCAAAATGTACTTTCTTGGTTCTGCAAATGAGAATGAAATGACTCACATTATGGGTTCCAAACTTGATACACACCAAAAAATTGTACTCCAATTTCGACTACATTTCCAAATGAAATCACATTCTCCTCACTGCACTCAAAACAAGATAACTTATTCCATGGAGTCTTTTTAATAATTTCAATTAAAATAATTCATACTTTCCCAAATTATGATTCCAAACAATCAATGACAGAACAGAAACACAAGTGCAGTTGATTCAGCTGCACAAATCAGATGTACATTGTATGGAACTGACCCAATAAATCCAGTCCATCACAATTAGAATGCCAGAATTGAGTTGGATTGACAGAAAAACAAAATCAATCCATTTCAGACTGGCTGGAAAAGTTGTTTCATGTGCATTCATTCACAGTTGACTCAAAATTTCCATTTAAACTAGACCAAAATGAGAATTATTTTTTAAACTAATAAGGAGCATGCAACGAAGGTCAAAGGTTGCTGGGTGGCGCTATGTGCACATTAATACTGTTACTGTGTACTGATGAATCGACCGTTGTATATTTAGATTGAAATACAGCATATTTTCAATTACTTTGTTTCTAGTAATGAGTTATTTTTATTATCAAGCCTTAGTTAGAAAAACCAAATGAGTATATAATAAAAGGTTATTTATTTGTATGGGAAAATATGAACTCATTTTTTCAGAGTAATACTGCACGCCCTAGGTCATGCAGTATTGCTCAGAAAAAAACTTGTTCGTATTTTCCCATACTAATGCGGTAACCTGTAATTCTTGTCGAGCCTAACTAGTATTTATTTTCGGGATTTCTCTACTTAAATTATGAATGTCAACTCACAGGTATAATCCAAATATTTCTGACCTGGGGAGCTTTGAACTCAAACCTGAGTTTCACATTTTATCCTTTATCTGAGCATGACTTTCTTGTATGCCTATTCACACTATGGTACACACATTGTGCACTGGCCAGGTTATATTTCTGCTGCTGTTGCTGATTCTAGTTTAGTGACATATGCTGGTGAAATTCTTGAACGAAACTCACATGTAAATTACCCTCAATGTCACAGGCACTAATTAGCAAATGTGAGGGTTACCTTGTGTATTATATCTCACCCCTAAAAGACACACCACTGCAGGTGGTAAACCCATGGGTTGTAAATTAATTAAGTCAAACATCTCACAGCACAGTGTAATCTTGGTCAATCATTGGCAGCTACACAGGCACACGCAGAAAATGGCTGATACACTTTGTGTGTACTGTAATTGCATCTGCATATTTTTCATGAAATGATATAAAACTAAGTCCAATCAAACAAAGAAACAGACAGCATTCAATCCTCAATCAGAACTTGAACTTGTCAGCAATATGCAACCCATGGCTCTAGTACATCTTTGTTATATTAATGATTTTCAAAATAAACCAATGTTATGTATTATGTTCTTTCATATAAACTTATTATAAAACAAAAATTGTACAAAATGTGACTTTCTTGAAGAGCAAAAAGGCAAGTTCATTAAAGCATCTTGTGTTATATATTTAACCCAAAACTGTAACGCAATAAATTTATTCATTTTGTTTTTGTCTAAACAGTTTTCTAAATGCTTCTTTCTGCATTACAAGTGAGGATGCCAGAGGGGTACTTAGATACTCAGGTACCCACTGTTGATAAAATGCACAACCAGGTACCCTGTCAAAAAAAAAGAAAAACGTTTTCCAAGTTCAGATTGAGACACAGAATAATGATTACAGTCAGTTTAAGGCTTTTGTCATGTTCGCATTTTATTCATCATTATAGGGGCTCGAATGGTTGCTTACAATTTACTTGTCATTCATGTACTATATAATAATACAATACAATCCTTTCTGGCGTGACCAATTTAAGAATCAATGCCGATATTTCAAGCTAGACCGTCCTAGCTTCGCGCCCGTTCATGGTTCATGTGCCATTTTTCTAACCACTCAGACACACTTGTTTTGAGATCCTGATGACATTGAGTCAGTTAATACCTTTCGTCAACAGCAACAGTAAGTACTGATTAAGAAATATTTGACAATGTAAAATTTAAATACATACAATTCAAATTAAAAAAAAGCTCAATAGAATGTCGGGTTTAACTAATGCCATTTTTGCCTCAAGTTTGTGGCACTGGAGCAAGTGTAAGCTGTTCAAGTCAGGACCGCTGTTAACGTTTGTTTACTGGACCTTATTTTATTAGCTAGAAACCCAAGACATTTTTTGTCACAGCAAAGGCAACACAAAAATTTGTTTACTGTAACATGCACTTTTGGTACCATGTTAGGAAAAAAATGAATAAAATGGACAACTATATAGATGAAGTTTTTCACTGAATTATTTAAAAATAAGGGAAAAAAGCTGTTATTTATTAACATTGAAAAAAAAAAATCTAATAAAAATTCACCACTTGTGTAAATGTAATTTTTGCATTAATTTTACAAGAAAACAAAGGGGTTTCCTGAATGTGAAACCACTTGTCCTAGTTTCATTCTATTTTGATACTACATTTGTAGCGGACCAGTCTAAAATGAAAATAAATGGTGCCAGACAACATAAAAAAAAACCCTGGGATGTATCGATGTGACTGATGGATGTTATATGACTGAAAAATGTTAGAGAGGGAATCTGTTAAATTTAAAAAATGTTGCACTGCACCACTGTTATGGGACGAACCATGGCAGGTTGAGGAGTATACAAAAATCATCATCTGTGGACTTGATGACTATTCCCGAAAGTTTCTGTAGACATGTAGACTAGCTAAAGTGAGTGTTATGCATAAATAATTTATCAACTTATTTTGTGTCTATACTCCTGTACTAACTACTAATCCACGTGAATTTAGCAAATTTGCAACAAAAATTTTAACTGCAGATCCAGGCAAGTAGAAAAAATATAAATATACATTTTGCATACAGTATTCTGTAATTATGGCATGTAATATACAGATTGCTCTTTTTATACTCAGATTATGCTTTTTTGCCACTTATATTAGTAATAATTACGCTTATACCTCTCTTGGGGGCTGGCATGTGTGAACCTACATCAAAGCAGTTCAGGTTCACATTTAATACAATCTCCCTTTGATCGGGTATCCTGGTAACCAATCATTAAGACTGATGGGTACCCGGTAGAAATTTCTCAAAAGTTTGACATCACTAATTACAAACAACTTGACCTATTCATGAAAAGGATCCATCATGTTACTCTTATCCTTTGGCACTAAAACTTAGAAATACTTCCATGGGAAATGACATTTCAATTTTCCTTTTTTTTAAAACATTCCATGGTGCATACTGTTTTTGAATGAATGTTGCAGTTATGAAAGCTGTATAACCTTGAGGCTTCCAGTATCAAACAGAAGATACTGTATGGTAACTAAAATGCACATCCTTGCCCCAGCTTGTAATTTATTGAAATCCCACCATCCTTCAAAATATTTAAATTTTCAGTTGATAAATCTCTATGAAAATCTAGTCCAATTGCATTAGATGATCTTTTGTCTGGTTTAAAAACTGTCTTCCATCTTATTTTGCCCCTAACTAAAAGACATGCAAATGGTAGCGGTGCCCGCTGAGTAATTTCCATAGTTTAGGTCATATTTTTTCTTTGTTTACAATGGTGTTAAAGCTTGCATCTTTGTAAAAGTATTGTTCTTCAAAATGGATACAATAAAACAGTCACAAGAATAGTTCCATCAAGCACACTTTAGTTGCACACTAAAGTCAGAAACAGCAAACAGGTTAGGAAGCCTCAAATATACAGCTTACATAACTATATATCTTTTTTTAAAATCACAAAAAACCTGATCAAAGAAACAAACAGTACATCTATAAATTTCTCACAATATCCCAAAAATATTCCACTAAACTTTGTTGATGCCCTGTGACTGCTGCTCTCGCCTTCTAGACATTAATACAACATAAGATAAAAATACTGACAAAGACAAAACACAAAGTATCATTTCAACAATAAAACCATGCCATCGGTCATGTAACTTTGAGAGAACACACTGCATGTTGCTTGATGTAAAAAATAATTAATCATCAACAATTACATAGGGCAAAATATGCAACAAATCCCCTCGGTATGAAGGCAATGACAATGTCTGGCTCCAATCTCGCCAAGACTGGTCCCAGTTATAACATCCATTAACACCCAACCACTCATCATTTTGTATCCTTTCTATGTCTTCTTCTGTCACAGGGGTTGGCTCAACTAAGTCATATGAGCCATCATCCAGTTCTATGTTTTCCAGATCAAGAGTTGGCAAGCGATTGTAGATCTCTTCGAGAGTTTCAAGGGGCTTGGAATCTGATGGTTCAGCCTTGGGCTGCAAAGATTCTGAGGAGAGAGTCACTTGTCCTGAAGATAAAGATGAAGGCTTGGCCTCAACATTTTCAACATCTATCTGTTCATCACTGACATCAAGTAGTGTCCCAGACATTTTGCTGACCTGAGTTTTTCTAGTAGCTGACTCATTGTAATCTAAACTGTATTCAGAACTAGCAGAAACAACACCATGTGAATCAAATCGTGGCATTTCATATTTCAAAGGACTTAAATCCTCTGAAGATGCTGACTGAGAAAGAGAAGTTTCCAAAAACTTTTTTACCATTTCTGTTTTTGTTCTACTCAGTGAAGAGGGAGTACTAAGGGGTATGATGGAATTCTGACCTGGTGTTTTCCTGGGTCTTGGTTTGGCCCCTGGAGGGACCACTGACTGGGGCATATCTCTCTCTAGTTCAATCTGATTATTTTTTATCTGTCTAATTACCTCACTACCTACCTGCCCTCCACTTTTTGCCTGCAAAACAGCAATTATATCAACAGTACTTCTTACTTTTGGTCTTGTTCTAACAATTTTCTCCACTGATGAATGATCTTCATCTTTTGTAATTGAACTAACACCTGGCTTTCCAGAAGAAATACCTTTGGAATTTAAATATAACTTGTCATCAGAACCATAGCTTGATCTAACTGCACCATTAACAACCTTTTGCTTGTACTCCTGATTACACACTTGCTTGTCAGAATTATGTGCCAATACTTGGTTGTTTGCAATGCCTGTTGGGAAAATGCCATTTTGATCATGCTTATTTGAGTGTCTTGTACAAGCAGTGTCAATAGATTGTAGAGATTTTACAGTGGAGTCAGCAGAAGTAGCACTACATGTTGATAAATTAGATAAACTTTCTTGGGACAAATTCCTTCGTAAATGAACAGTCCCCCCTTGCCCGAAAGAACTGGAGGTCGGTGTGTTTGGTTGCAAGTTGTTCCCTTTTTCTAGAATTGGACCATAAGATCCTGTGCGTGCAGAGGGCTTTATCCCAGAATAAGACGACACACTGTTTGGAGTGCCAGGCTGCGATGAGATGTGAGGAGAGATACACTGCCGCTTTCCAAATGGTAACTGTGGTGAAGTAATAGGACGCTTGCAGTCTCTGAATACTCCTGTTGCAACCTGGTTGTTCTGGCTTGAAATTGCTGATTTACCATTTGGTTTGCTGTTTGAATGAGGTGAAAGACTAGATTTAACACTATTTGGAGTCTCTGGTCTGCTTGCTGAAGTAGGTGACACTCTAGAAAGGGCTGGGCTGATAGCTTTAGGCTGTCCCTTTAAAGCACCCATTTGTGGCGAGTTTACCCTTTCTCCATTAACTGCAATTTTTTCTGAAGCTGGAGTGATAAGTTTCTGCCAATTCTTGACCAACCGTTTTGCTCGCTTTGCAAGTTGTTCATTTGTGGTCTTTTTGCGAAGTTCATTAACAAACCTTCCAATCCTTGTTTGCTACAAAGGAGATGAAGAAAATTAAATTTTCAATACAAGACTTTTAAGCTCTGTTTAAATCATTTCTTTCAATTTAAAATGAGAAAAGCTTACCTTTTAGCCCATCACTGATATTTTACTACTATGAGAAGGACAAACTTATCTGAATCGTGCTCTATTGATGTTACATTCTGTCTCATATATAAAAGGTAGGTTGACACTAGAATTTCCAGAGTAGCTGCCATATTTTGCCTTGAAACATCACTCACATGTTTTGGTTGTTTGATGCAAAAGAAAGGATTGCACTACACAATTTAGGGTTCAGTATAATCATTACCAGTTATTAAACAGTAAATGGTGAGCCAGTGCACATTAGTCAAGCTGCTTTGAGGATATGGGGTGGGGGGTGGGGGGAAAGCTGAAGTGTATGTACCGCTGTTGATTAAGGTATTAAGATTTGGTAAATTTAGGCAGTTTGGTGTGCAAGACCATCCCTGGGCCTGATTAAGGTGCAACACTGTTATCTCCTTTCATACTTGCCTCCTTTTTCATAAATTTGTATTTTCAAAGTACTAAAAGCCTTGCTTACTGTTAAATTGTACATTTCTCCATGTTGCATTGTCATGAAACTTGCTATGTCTGCTTTTGTTCTACTCAGTGAAGGAGGTGCAATGCTAGGTTGTACAATGAAATTCCTACCAGGCTCCATTTTCTGTTAACTTTTTGTGCAAGAAACTCCAGCTAAAAATACATAAAATCAAAGGCCGTACTTTGTATACACCTACATCATATAAATTAGGCAGTCTACTTGAGAAACCAAAGTTAAGAAAAATTTAAAAGTTTTGAAATGCTACATTTATTCTAATTCAAGTCACTGAATGTCAGTTTCTTGACATTCAGCATAAGCAACATTTTTTTACTCAGGCTAGAAAATATTATGCCTGGTGGTTTTTCAGGGCTTGGGTTATTTTGTTGTTTTTTTTTTCAATAGTAGAAGCTTTGTCTAAGATTTACAGCATTTATGCAACCTTAAAATGCACATTACACTAGTTGATACAGCAATGTGAAGGCAAAATTTGCAGGCAACTGCATGTGCCCCTAAATTTTCAAGTCCTATGTGGGTTTTTTCTTCAATTTAATCAAAATAAATAGCCAGTAAAACATTAAATTGCATTGGTCAATTTTGGCAATCACTAGCATCAACAGCACTGATATAACTGGACATGGAGCAAACACTATTCAGTTACTTAGTACTCTGGAACCCTGAAAATCCATGTACTTGAAATGGAAAAGTAACCCCTACTCCTAAGCACTCTTCAGAGAAAAACTGAATTTTAGGCAATTTAAGTTCTTTTCCTTAGTGACAGATGGTATAAAAAATTAAAATTTATGGCTATATTGGATGGCAGATTGTAATCTTTTTCATTTAGAACTGTGACACCATACCAAGTGTTTTCTGGTTAAAACCCAATGTCATTGTTACTTTACATTTAGAAGTAGCTATAAGATGATATTCAAGGTAGTTATACCAGATATCAGATTGGCACCATTTTCACTCAAGACCAACTTGACATTATACAAACCTTTTTGGTTAAAACATGTTGATATGAACATCTATCAAGGTAGAGTAGTGACAAGTTTTTCAAGATGTCCACCATGGTTTACATGTTGGATATCAGACTGAAACCAGTTTCATTTCATAAAAATAAGAACAAGATGACTTCCACATCAGACATATGGTCTGCATCACTTTTCATTTAGAACCATCCAGACATCACAAGAAGTCTTTTAGTGAAAATCCTATGGTGACATGACCATCCATTCAGCAGAAGTAGCAATTAACACGATTTTCTAGAAGGACACCATGGTTGATATAATTGATGTCCAAGCAGCATCATTTTCATTTAGGACTAACAAACCTTGGGATGATTGTGTGTATGTCAAGTTTTTTACAGCAATTCTCCAAATAGCTTGGGAGTACAAGTGATAATGAACTTGTGCTAATAAAACAAAGTCTTCACAAAAAAAAACCCTCAGGAGGAGTAATGACAAGCACTTCAACATGGCTGACATGGTAGCCATATTGGACATGAGATCAGCACCATTTTCATATACAACCACATAGACATAAATAAAATCACAAAAAATCTTTAGTGAAAACCCTATTTTGATATACCATTCATTTCAGAGGAAAAGCAATAACAAGATTTCTAAAGCTAGCTGTTATCAAGATTTTTAAAATGAACCACACTGGATGTCCAAGTGGCACAATTTAGGCCCAACCTGAGAAGTCTTCTTGTGAAAACTTTGCCAATATGAATTTCCATTCATGAGGGGCAGCAATAACAATATTTCCAAGATGGCTGCCACCGCAATGGATATCAGACTGGCACCATTTTCATTTAGGCCCAACTATCAGAGCTGCCAACCTTCCAGACTTGCAATTAGTGAAAAGTGGGATAAAAGTTAGTGAATTTTGAACACAATTTGTGAAAAATTATATCATGACACTAACTCCATCTACTTTGATGGTCAGTACTGCATTATATGAAAATCCCAAAATAAAACTAAAACATATTATTTACACTGATTACATGTACTACTGTATTTGCATCAAAATTTACTGATATACACAAACTTCACACTATTTGTCTTCACATGATGCTGTGGCAGTCTTGAACTTCCTCAATCAGGCCATAGTAAATTTGTTTTCAGAACAGTTCAGGCTTCTTGCCTGCTGGTTAATCTTGGTGACTAAATTGTTGCAAATTTTCAGCACCTAAGGGGTCACTTAAAGTTTGTCTTATTTTTCCTCACAACAGGAAATAATATTTCACCATCACTGTTGCTGATCTCAAACTGAGAAAACATTTTAACTGCAGTGTAGCTTAATTACAAAATGGTATTAATCCAGAAGATGAAACGTTGAATGGTGAATGGTGAGTAGAGTCAGGGCATGCACGGAAAACTTTGAACTCAAGCATATTATGATATATGGTATCCAACACTTGAAAAAGCTGTCTTCAAGTAGTTCCCAACCTCTATGTGCTTTTTGCTACCAATGTGCTTCCTCACATTGTCTCTGCCACCATGCCCAATGCTAAAATTTGTGGCACATTGTGTGCAGAAAGCATGACGTGAATCGGTATTTGATGGCTGAATGCACGGCAAATGTTTGGTATATTCCAAACTAAACTTCCCTTTTTTGTGCAATACATGTTTTTTTCCTTGGTGGTGAACACGTTTTAAAGATGCGATGGTGAACAGCAATTCAAATCAGTGTTGGTGCCGCATGCGTGGAGAAAAATTGTGGTTAGGCCCCAGTTTCTTTCAAAAGCAGTTGTAAAACTACTCTTGTACATATAGATTAAAATACACTAAAATTCTTGCTAACGGGCCAACTGACCAATCGGCTGTAGTTCTACTAATATCGTGACTAGCAGTACCGGACTATTTTGGCAACATCCAATATCACAACTAGCACTTAACAGGAAAATTTGAAATAACTGAGAATTGGGGAATTCATGATTTTTTGCATGCAGTGTGAATCTGTGAATTGCTGTAGAAAGTCATGAAATTCACGCCAAAATCGTGAGGGTTGGCAGCTATGCAACTATACATCATTAGAAATCTATTAGTGAATACCCTATTTGTTTCATTTTTTCTTTCTTAAGCACCAACCAGACTTGGGATGAATGTGTTAAGTTTCATGTCAATCCTACTTGTATTTCAGGAGAAGCAATAATAACAAACTTGGGTTAATTAAAAGATGACCTGTAGAGCTACTACTACTACTACTAATTACATATCTGAATGTGAAGCCACTCAGTGTTTCTCAATCTTCTATACACAAGGCATTGATTATATTGTAAAGTGTATTTAGTGTTTCTCAAGGCTTTATACACAAGATGTCTGTTACTACTGTTACAGCCATCGAGTATTCCTCAAGGTTGATTCATTAGGAATTCTGTCTAGATGTTATGTAACTGATAGTTGAATCTTGAATTATAGAATGCCATTAGATATTATGACTAGTTGTCGTAACTGTTCACACAGCATATACAACACATATTTCAATGACATCTCTTTGTCATAGGGAAAGGCAAAACTCTGGACAGTCATTAAATCATACTGATTAAAGGTTATGCACGTATGCCGGTCAAGATCACAGTGTTCAAAAACTTCTGCATAATCTACCAATTTCTGCAGAGATACCAAGGTACAAAATATTCTGTGATCGACAGAAAATAAAATGGACAAAAAGACTTTTATTACATGCTTCCCATGTCTGCAGCTGATGCATAAAAAATGCAAACTTGGAAAATGCTGACAAAGAAAGAATCTCTTGAAACACTATGTCTTGAATGCAAACTAGGCACCCACTGACCTCCAGAACTTCCCTGGTGACAGGATATTTCTCCAAGATGGCAATAACCTCCTGAACCTTCTCAAGGTCAACCACCTGCAAAATAGAACAAAAAAGCATTATTTCTGAAACAGGTTCACAGTTTATTACATCCCTTTCCTACTATCACGTCAGATGGGGAAACAATTGAAATTTTGACCTACTATCCCAGCAAGTGTGACGCTGGGAAAATGGTCTTAAATTTCTGTTTGTTCTGCGGTTTATTTATGCACAACACTGGCTGCTTAACATGAAATTTCATTTGTCCAGGCTAGAAGGGCAAAGGACTTGTCTGCTGCACCAGATCTACTTCATGCATTTTTACAGGATAAACTAATCATTTTATCACAGTAAGATGGTATGAAGAAACGAAATTCAGAATGGAAGCCATGTTCCACATTTAGTCAGCAAGGATATAAAATGTTCATATTAAAGAACATGTCATGAAGAGAACAAAAGCACATAGTTTTTATCAAGAAACTCAGTCAACACTGAACATAATAATTAAGATATTTGTGAAGATTTATTATGTTATTATAAAGAACAGTTTTTGATTAAAGTATTCAGAATATACAAGTTGTCTTTGTGGCCATTTACTGGATATGGCCAACTTTGCCTTTTCCAATTGATATGCTTGCTGATTGCTGTTCACTTATCTGGTGACCCTGTCATGTAAAAGTTGGGTCACCCACTGGTAGTTATCTTTCACATACTTCAATCAGAAGACCAAGCTTAGTCATGCAAAAATCATTGCAGAATTGCTCTTCAAACTTTCACCTTTGATAGCAGAGTAGAAACATTTATATTTTTTAATGAACTATAATTAAACACCCCCTTTACTGTAAACTGTCAGACAAACCAGGTTTGCTGTCAATGGATCTAGTTAAATGCCTTTAAGCCAGAAAAGTTTCACTATTAAATGCAATGAACTCATGCATTCATTAATTTACCACTATAACGATATATTTTTACAAACTCAAGTTTCTACATTGACAGTTGTTTTACTGAATACAAGTCTCAAGTTTTAAGAAAAAAAAATTTTTTGTTGGGAATCAGCAACCAAAAGCAGTGATACAATGACAGTTGTTGAAGCATCTTGGATAATGTTGCCAACAATCTTTCAGTGGTTGGATATCTGGAAACCAAGCATTTTAAAAAGGATAAAATAATGAATAATAATGAGAACTATACGGAGTATTCAATTCAGCATGTCAAATATGTTACATATAGGTGGTGTTCCTATTTTGACAGACATGGTACAGACAGGAATGACATCGATATATTGTTTGCCATATATGTAAAGAATTAAATGACACCCCCCTTTTTCTTGCTGGCGAACTTCACAAAGTAGAACTCCATCAACCAAGAGTTCTGAAATTTAGTTTTGCTTGCCTTGCTTCCTAAATCGCCTTCAAAAATGAATAACACTTGAACACTGTTATCACAAATGAAATAATCATGCATTTCTGTTTTATATATGGGGTAAAATCCGACTTCAAAAGAAGCATTGCCACTGTTCACTAGCTTGTCAGTAATCTTTAATACAGATGGCTGAAACATTCTCATTCAAGGCAATCATATGTAATACCTTTTGTTTGCCTATATGCATCTAGCATCTGTTTGATTTATCTAATTTTGCGTTGCTCCACTATGTGATATTTTTACCTATGCAAAGTAGCACATGGGCTCACCCACTGCAGAATTCAAACACATCACACTAAATATTGTGAGCCATTTAAGTAATACATGAAACAGTGGTTTATACCTGACTGCTTTGCCTTTTAATTGCCAGTATTTAAACTGTCAAAAAGATAAGTTCCAAACCCAACTATTTACCGTCATACATACTACATGTAATGAGTATATTTACTAGAAGGGTGTTTTTGTTCTATTTTTGAAGATTATTGAAAATTATATTTTTCAAAACATGTCTGTGTCAGGGGTTTTGGAAGTAAAAAGTGTTTTTAAAATGTGACACAGTGTAGTGGCAGGTCAACATATTGAAAATAAATTTCCACATTGCATCAGTGCGATCAAGCTCTTCTTGGGTAAATTAGATTTTTTCGACAAGCCTGACGGGCACTTCACTTAGAATACAAGAGAGGCTCCATCTGAATTTAGAGGGACCCCTGGTGTCGGGCTATCAGATTTTTTTAACACTGTATTGTGCAACAAAGAAATGTTGAGTAAACTAAATTATTGTTTAAAATTAACAGGGTTCTGAAACAAACAACACGAATGACATTATAAACAGTATCTGGTTATGTAGATAGCATGCACTGCAGTCACACACTCAATTAAAGGTGAAAAGGATGAGAGTATATGTCTATGCCTTCACATTCCATCTTGATCCATTGCTAACCAAGGGTAATTAAGACCGATGCTACAGCCCAAATCTATGTGCGTCAAAAAGACACAAAAGTCAACAACAGACCGTAATAAAAGAAGTAAAGCATGCTAACAGCAGGTTAATAGCCCACTTAATTGTATAAAATCTCATTAAATACAAAATGAAATGCTAAGCAGCAATTTATTTACTTGTTTAAAACATTACAAGCATAGCTGCCAACCCCAGACTACAAAAATACTGACTGCTTATTCCAAAAATACTGATTTTCAGGAAGAAATACTGATTTTTAAAATTTTACTGCATATAAAACTATTTACAACATCTACATCCATCACTAAAGTAGGTCAGTAAGTTACTTAATTATTTAATGTCAAAGATGCACATGTTGCACTCTTGCACCTTCTTAGTCATCAGACATAGGATGTTTATATAAGCCTTTTCCACACCTTGTCTTTTCAATCATTATTGATTCCAATGTACCATCTTTCATGGATGATCTGAACTGTGTGCGATTTTTTTTTACTGAACTAAAAATCCTCTCACAATCAGCATTAGAGTGTGGTAAAGAAAGAAGTCCTAACATAAAATAACTCAGATGATCGTAAAGAATGTCTCCACATGAATTCTTCATCTTAGACACCAGAATCCACACTCTATCAACACTATCGCAGGAGTGTATTGTTTGTCAGGGAGCTGATCTGGTATGAGGCAAACTGTGCTCTAACAGGGGTCAAGCTAGACTTAAATTTTAGGGAGAAGTGACTTCTCCTTTTGGTCAGAACAGGGAGAAGTGGGAGCTAAACAGGGAGAAGTGAGACCAAAGCAAGAAACACAATATATATATATATATATATATATATATATATATATATATATAGCTGCATTATCTTATTTTAATGATGTGCTCTATTTCTCAGTATGCTTTTACCAGTTTTAAGCAATGCTTTATTTTCAAGTTGAAAAATATGTGTTATATGTTAGTATCAAAATATTTTGTACGCGTATAAAAAAATTTTATATTCATACCCATTCTATTCATACTTGTAGTGTAAGTGAGTTTGAATTGAAGTAAATGCAGTGTGTTCTGGCCATATGACCTAAAAAGCACATCAGAAGCTATACATTGTAATTAATTTTAACTGATAGTAGTAACAAGATTAGAGTCTTGTAACTGCAAGTTGATAAAAATGCTTAATAAACTACCACTTAATTATTTTATTGTCTACAAGTTTTGTGTAAAATTGCAGTCAAAAAGATTTGTAGCAGTCTTTGAAACAACCCCTAATACATGTACATAGGAATAAATGCACAAGTGACTTCAAACAATACTCTTCGTCCTGATTTCATTGTTCCCGATAAAACATTGCTGTAACTATTCATAGACAACACAATGAAGCACTAAAGTCGATACATGACTAAGATTGACCCTTTTTTCCCCCCAACCGAAAATCCAAGAATTCGTATTGCACAGTGCGAGTGCATCTATTTTTAGAAAGAGGGCTTTTCTTAATATAACTACTCACTTTCAACAGAGACTGTCATGTTTCTGACCTACATTATTAAATATTTACGCTAAATCTCCTATCACATAATATTTAAACTTTGTTTTCATTATATTATATATTTTCCTCAACCTATTTGCCCAATTATTTACGAATACAGACAGTTTAATGAAGTGGTGTATCATATACACAGCGATGTCCGCCATTACAAGTTCATTTACAGTTTCAAACTGATTTTATACACAAAATACGCAAATACGGTCGTTAAAATCTCCATTTATTAAAAAAAAGAAATAAATTAGAAAACGCTCTTCACCGATCATATTTTTTAAAAGCAAATTACTATTTGCATATTGATGTTTAAATTTCGAAACAGAATTTGGTATATTTTCATCATAGCACAGTGTGCCTAACTTCATGAAATCAAGCAGTGACATCTTGCTCCAGAAAGGGTTAATGGTCAGTTAGCCATTCAAACTTGCATGTGAATGTGCAAGAATTTCTTTGTCGCCATAAGCTGATTGGTATCAACACAACGTATATACATTTGGCCTTGGGTTACAACAGTGCCAGAACTTACTGGCTACAGCGAGGGGGCATCTCAAAGTCTTAATCTACAGTCATTTTACGTCTGGAAAATCAGAGGGCAAAGTCGTTTTCGCTTTCCTAACAGAAGAAGGCGAAGTTTACGTTTCTCAGGCAACTTTTTCGCCCAATTCGCCTGGTAGCGTGACCCCTGCTCTAAGCTTGTCCTGAGCATCAGAAGAAGATTCACCATTTTTTTTCAGCAGTAACATGAAAAATTTCTTGAGAAAGAACCCAATGTCTGCAAAAGAGACCTCTAACCTTGAGCTAATATTTGCAACTCGGGCATGTGCCAGAACCTCATTCTTTAAGAGGAATTTCTTCTGCATATAGGTGCAAGCATTAATGAAATACCTCTAATCGTATTATCAGGATCACCACAAAATCAGCATCTCATTTTCTTTTACTAAAAATTTGCATTTTAATTTTAATAAAAGGTGATATTTTTATACAAAGTATCACTGACCTCCTCAGACAGTAAAGTTGAGTGTATGCAAGTTTTTGGTTGAACAGTGTATCAAAACAATACAGTACAGAAAGAAATGTAGAGAAAAAATACTCATTTCATGCAAGGGGGGAGAAAAAAATCCCCTGCAAACGTTCTGGCAATCAAAAATAAACTTGTCACAATTCACAGTTAAAATAAGACCGTAGAAGGTCTAAAACTATGCACCATTCAGTCTTTTCACAATGTAGTTATGGTTGTCTGTTGCCAGCTCATTAATGATAGCCACTGTTTTCTTTCTAGCACACAAGTAATCTTTGGCAATGTTGCTGTCTGGAAAAAGTGTGCGAAATAAATCGCCTGCATCACTAACAACTGAAAGAGGAAGGTTCCTTTCCATAAAAACTTTAGTAAAAAGAACTTCCAATCTAATTATGTCAAGGTTCTCTCTGGTATGTATAAACTTCAGTTCAGGCTGTGTTGTTGATCAAGAAACAGCAAGCTGATGTTTATTAGCTTTTTCATGCTGTTTTATGCCATGGGCGCCTCCATGCCCAATAGCGAAATCACAACTACACAATTTGCAAAATGCAAAGTTTTCTCCTTTATGAGATGGTTTCACAAATTTAAAGATGACGGCATAGTTGTCCTTCCAATTCTGTTTTCTTTTCTTTGCTGCAGAAAATTCTGAATCTTTTACTTTTCTTTTCGACATCATGAAGATGAGATACAGTGATAGCAGCAGACGCTCTGCGCAATCCAATATGGCAGCGGATGGCGGTTAAAATTTGGTATGGCCGCCTCGATTTCAAATGGACCGATTTTATTTGATACATGCAACACATTTACTTAAAGAATGGAACCGGGTCCCCGTCAAAACGGATTTTTAACCAAAAAAAACCTACACCTGTATTCAGGTCCAAAATACAGGACAAATACGGAAAAAACAGGACAGTTGGCAGCTATGTACAAGATATATAGGAAATAATATGGATTATAACCTCTGAAGCCAAAATCAAGCACACCTTCAGTTCAGAGAGATTAATGAAGCTGGGTGCGCTGGGCTTCGCCAATATCTCAAACTGCTATTTTTTTTCCCTTATTGGCGACAAAATATACCATCTGGTGATCTTTTAAAGTCTGAGAAATATGATGCTACATACAAGTGTTATTAGATATAGATTTTATAGCCTTGGCAAATATGTGGCTTAACTAATTCGGGTGATCTAATTTGTATTATTGATAAATACGATGTGTCTGGCTGATGCTTAATAACGAACAAGTTAAATGGGGGTGGGGGTTAGAATGTTAAAGAGAAAGAATTTCCCCCGGTTTCCTCAATGGTTATACTGGCTATTTTAGGTACTGTTCAAAGAACTTTTAATTCCCTGAATTTTGGTATATGATTGATGTGTGTAATATGGGTTATAGAGTATACAACTTGGCCTTAAATAGGATGTTCACCTATTAAAAAAAACTTCTAGCTCCTCTTGGTCATTTTCACTTCCTGGACTTCAGAGGTAAATTGTACAAAAACAAAAGAGCCTGTAACTTGTTTTTACATTTGTTATATTTGGTTAATTCATTCATTGCACTTTCAGAAGCTGGTATAGTCTAGTCTGGTAAAATTAATTTACCCCATTTTAATAGCTCCTAAAGATAGTGTACTTTGAACTAATTCAGGCTGACTTTTTGAGCACAAGGGAGCAGACATTTTAGTTAGCTGTGTGCTCAGATCATGTACAATTTCCACAACAATTTCCAAAGAAATGTCAGCCACATTACATCGAAGTAGCAGTGTGGTATGCCAAAATTCTCTCCAGTGAGCATGTTTCAAATGCAAACAACTTCAACTTACATACGTCACTCTCTCAAAAGTACATAATAACTGGTGAGATAGATAAAGCTTAAAAAAACCCAGATGTACAAAGCTGAAGTCTATTTACTGTACAGCAAATACAATCAAATCTACTGCTAATACCCATTTCACAACTAAGTTTGCACAATATTAGGTATTTCATTTAAATTGCAATGGATGATATGATGGATGTCCATGAGAAATTAACTCCTACTGCAGTAATTGTCATGTAGACTGAAAGAATCTAATGTACCAAAATTTCATCTGCATTAACTGAAAATAATACAAGACGTACATATAACTATATCCAACATTAAAATCCTGACGCCAAACATCAAATACATTTTCAAAATATTTATCAACAGATATACACAGAAAAGTTCAGCTAGGTTTTGAACAACCTTTTCTCTGGAAAATGTGTGCACACTTGCATATCTGATGTTAACTGATTCAAATTTGTGTTGTCAGCAGTCCCCACACTGGCTGCAAATTATACTATCACATCTACTAAATCGGAGAATTTTCCAGTAAAAAGAAACCGTTAATGGTTCACTTAAACCCACAACAAACCTAAGACCCATCAGCAATGCATCATACATTTTTAAAAAAAAATGAAATTTGCAAGGCCACTTCATATATGCAACGGACACCATATTCGGTGCTGTCCTGTCTGCAAAGTTTATGGGCCCATAATGGGACGAGGTAGAACTGAATTTGTCTTAACTTCTAGTAATTTTTTCTTACATTGTTATCCTCATCTAGACCCTCTAGCAACTTTTCTTTTAATTGATGAGGAGTGTACTGCATCAGGATGCCCAAAAGCTCCTAAATAGGGACATATGAACTTTCCGTGTAACTGACGGTTCTGCCACCAGAATGGCGGACGTCCATACATTGTATGATATTTTGCAGCGCACTGGCATCTGGGAAACCTCTCCAATAGCATGACGTAGAGTGACGAAGATAGGCCGACTGATTCACGCGGCACCAAGCAAATCACGCGTGACTATGCAAATAATTATTCAAGGTAGTTAACCCATGTGTTCCAGTATGTGCAATGACGTTATCTGACAATTTTCCATTATATAACTAGTTAAAAGCTTAAGTTTAGACAGTAAAATTTGTTTTGGTAAGTTTTACTCTCCAAAGTTGACGAAATATTATGTTTTCCGTTTCATGTCCTTTTTCTATTTTATAGATGGCGCTTCCACTGTATTAAAGACGATTGGATGACAAAAAGAAAGGTTTGATTGGTTTATTAGGACTATGGCACTGACGTAAAATGATATGGCCAACATGAGTCCGTGAGCACGTTGTGAAACTTTATATTCGTGTAATTTTCTCTGCATTTTTGCGAAAATGGTAGGCTTAATCTCCCATATGTGTAGATAATTCTTATACAACCCCGAGGTAAAATATAACATTGTTATTTTTCACGAGTTTTATAATGATTGAACCATTAGCTAAATGATGAAGCGATACAGTGGGTTCTATGGTATTGAGGTATTCGAAGTCAATCGGTATTTTATTTTAGCATAGCGCCAGCTATATTGTACTTATCTTATATACACTACATGACCATAAGTAAATAGTTCTGCGATCTGCATCACCTTTTGATTTCGGGAAAATCTCAGGATTGCTGACGAGTACACTATTTTTATAAATACACCCATGAATATCGCTGTTTCTAGCAACAGTGGATGTTTTCTTCCGAATTTTAGAATAAATACAAATGGAATGTTTTTGCATAATTCAGTTGTTATGAATTAAAAAATGAACTCGTGTTAATGACATCTGTTCCGATAAATTAACAGGATGCATTAAAACACGTGTATCATCCACCATTTCTAATAAATATTGGTCTTTGTCACTTTTGCAAAATCTTGACCTCATGTTCAGGCGGAAATTTGCATATTTCTTACATATGATTATTTAATAATGTGGTGTGAACTTTCAGCTATAAGAATAACTTTTTGTATGTTCCAAGTACTTTTGAAGCCTTTCTGTGCCTTTTTATCAAGTGCCCCCCCCCCCCGTTTGTAAGAAATACAATATTCTTGAGTCATATACATGTTGCTCTTACAGTTTGATGTTTTATGCCTCCTTTATACAGGATTCAAAATCTGACTCCTCTGTATATCATCATCATCTTCATCATCATAAATCCCTAATCCCAAGAGGTTGTTGGGGCACCACAGTTGACTTTGCAACCAATTCTCTTCATCTTTCCCTGTTCTACTGCCCTTTGGGAATCACCAAATCGCATAACTGTCCACTCCTTAATGTTGTCTTCCCACCTCTTTTTCTGTCTGCCTTTTCTTCTGCACCCTCACACTGTGCCTTGCAAGATTGTTTTTGCCAGTCCAGATATCTTGAGACATGACTGTACCACTTCAGTTAGCACTTTTTTACAGTGGTCAAGAGGTCTTCATAAGATCTGATGGCTTGTTGGATCCTGTTGTTGACTTCTTCATTGGTTACATGGTCAGTGTATGAGATGCCCAAGATCTTGCGGTAGCATCTCATTTAGAAGGTTTTTGAATCCTTCTTTGTAGATCTGATGTGAGCGTCCATGTTTCACAAGCATATAGAAAGAAGGATATGACAGTTGAGCACATCAGCCTTATTTTGGAACCAAAAGCAGTGTTGGTATTTTTTCATATTGGTCTCAACCTTGTTATTGCTGCTGTTGTCTGAACAATCCTGCAAAGTAGTTCTGGTTTGGAGCCCTCATCTGTGATAATTGATTCCAAGTACCTGAAGCTTGTGACTCTTTCCAGCTTCTGTCCACTGACCTTTCTGTCTGCACTGATGCCATTGGTGTTGTTTGTCATCAGTTTGGTCTTTTTTTGGTGCTAATCTCCATACCATATGCTGTGGAGGTTGTGTCAAGGCGCTCAACCAAGTCAGCCAGTTCTTTTTCATCTCCTGCTATACCATCAATATCATCTGTGAAGCAAAGGTTGGTGATTGTTCTTCCTCTGATGCTGACAATGCCCTTGTGGTCATGCAAGGCATCCTCCATGATCCTTTCTAGGAAAATGTTGAAGAGTGTAGGTGACAGTATACATCCCTGTGTGTTGTTTGAAACCAATCTCCTCTGCTGCCATTGATGGGGACAGCACTGGTGGCTTTGTCATAGAGGTGCTCAACAACCTGCACCAGATTTGAGCTGATGTTGTACTGTTGATGTTGTAAAGGATTCTGAGATTAAAGATTTGTTCTGTGGTGCTTCTTCCTAATCAGAAGCCTGCCTGCTCTTAGCAATAATTTTCTCTGCTTGAGGCTTTAGTCTGTTGAGAATTACAGACATGATTTTTCTCTGGTTTAAAGCGGAATTCTGCTTTTCTCCTGACTTGAATAAGATTTTTCGTGATATAGTCTGTTTTTTTTATATCCTCTCTGATTCGGATTTTTAAAAACGGTCTGTCCAGTCCCATTCCGCAACGACCCTTGTAAAGTATTCATTCCATATATTAGTTAGCACATGACTCTCGTAAGAGTATTCTGATTGGTCAAAAGTTTAAATTCATCCAGTGAATCTTCATGTAATGGAAACTGATGGCAATGGAAAGAAGAAGCATGCTTGCAAAACATGGCGTCCTGAGTTGTCGAGAGAGACCATGACATGAAAAGTTCAGATACAGGTTTAAAAAATGTATGGAAATGGGAATGGCTGGAGCAAAAAGTTGGTGGAATTTAGTTGGTCAGTTTATAAGAAAACTGACCACTAGAGGAGTGGCATTTTGTGACCTCTGGAAGAACAATCTTAATTAACAGTAATCGCAGTTGGAAGAGTTTGGAATAGCACCTACAACAGAAGCTGCATACAGAAAAATTGAAGCTCAGAAGGCATCTGGAAAAAGTGCAGTTAATTATTTTAAGAAGAAAGATTTCTTGCATGAGAGAACAGATGTAGCTGTCTATCAGAATATGCGTACTGCATGTCACCAATACAAGCACTAGCTTGAAACATAAAGGCTGTCGTTGAGAAGGAAAAGAAACGATTGGACATTGAGCCAAAAAAGTCAGTGGTGACAAAAAGAAGGCTAAAGAAATCTTTGCCAAAGCTGCAAAAATATCTCGACTGGCATATCAACAGGTTCTGTCCATTGGAGATGAAGACAAGTGAATGTTTGGGATTATTTGTATATAGTTGATGTACTTGGGTCTTTATTTTACAGATTTGTTTTGAAAAGGGAGAAGTATAATGTTTGCTGCAAAAATTGACAAATTTTTGTGACTTAATTATGATGTGAACACTGACATGCACATTAAATAACTTCAGTATCAGTAGTATTGGAGAACAAATTCATGTGAAAATAAATATTGTGAAATTATTCGTCAAGTTGAACATTTTTGGTAAGTTTATAAGTTTTTCAAATGATTATTTTGTTTTATATTATGATCATAAGATGCACCAGGAGCAGTTTTTTATAATTGTAAAATGCGTTTTTGGATGGGGGCCTTTGGCCCCCTGGACTGCCAGATCGGGGCCGCTGCCCCTCGAGACTCCATTGGGGGAGCACCCCCAAAGCCCCCTTAAAATTTTTTCAGCTTTTTTTATGGAAGACCAAAATCATGTCTGGAATTATCTTCAGCATGACTTTGCTCGGGTGACTGATCAAACAGATGGTTCTTAAGTTTTGGCATAGCTGTAGGTTTCCTTTCTTGGGCAGCACGATGACCAAGGATTGAGTCCATGAGGTGGGCCATTCTCCTGTCTGCCATACCTTGTTGCAGATTGTTGTCAGGACTGTGACTATCTCTTCTCCTCCTGCTTGAATAAGCTCTGCTGGTATGTTATCAATGCCAGCTGACTTTCCTTTCTTTAGTGACCTAACTGCAGTTTCTACTTCTTCACCAAGAATGGGGTTGTTGTCTGAGGGCATTTTAGTACTGCTGGATCTTCTTGGGTCTTATGATTGTACAGTTCTGAGCAGTATTCTGTCCATCGCTTGAGGATCTCTTGATCTTCTGTGAGGCATTTTCCTGATTTGTCTTGGATGGTGGTAGTTTTCCCTTGTTTATGCGTTGTGAGATCTTTCACCAGTTGATATGCCATTTTCCTGTCATTTCTACTCAGACTCTTTGATTTTGCAGCACTGTCTTTCTATCCAGGAGTCCTTTGCCTTTTTCATGCTTTTCCTGATTATGATGTTTATCTCTGTATTGTCTAGCTCCTTCATGATCTCTTTTCCCCTTTTTCAGTTCTCTTCTTTTGTCGCATAGCTCAAGGAGATCTGTTGTGACCCAAGGTTTCTTTGTTCGACGATATCTGCCAATGATCTCGCTAGCTGTGCTAGTCACAGCTGTGTTGAATGTGGTTGTTAAGGACTCGAGGTCAGTGTCTTGGCTGTCCAGGGTTATCAAAGGTGCAAATTTACCACCTGTCATTGCTTGGAAGGCTTCTGCAACTTTTGGATTTTTCAATTTTTAAAGATCAAATCTGATTCTTGGTTGGTTAGGCTTTTTGATCATTTTCAGGTGGAGGCAAAACGTCATTAATAAATCATGGTCACTTCCAATATCTGCTCCTGGAAAACTGTGTGTTCTGGTGATATTCAGTCCTGTGCAGAATCACTTTTTCACCAAGATGTAGTCAGTCTGGTTGCGATGTTGTCCATCTGGACTATGCCAGGTCCATCTTCTAGATGCTTCGTGAGGGCCAAACGTGTTGGCTAGCAAAAAAGATTGTTGTAGGCAGCAAACTCCAAGAGCCTGAGTCCTCTTTCATTTGTTTCTGCATTGCAGAAGGTTCCACATGCTTTGCCGGTTTGTCTGTGAATCAACTCCCACCATTGCATTCCAGTCTCCTTGTACAAACAGAATGACCTTTTTGGGTGAGTTGTTAATGACATCTTGCAGTTGGTTGTAAAAATTCTCCAGTTCATTGTCATCCTAGTTAGATGTGGGTGCATATGTCTGTATGATTGTGATGTTGAAGGGAGTCACCCTCAGGAGGATGGTAATGAGCCTGCTTGAGACTGGGCAGCAAACCAAAATGTTGTTCACAGTGCCCTTGTGGACAAGAAATTCAATGCCACAATTGTGTTCATCCCTCTTCCGCAGAAGTAGAGCTTATGTCCTTTATCTGTTGTTATTTTGCCAAAGTAGTTGTAGTTCTCCATTGTTGCTTAAATTGGCCAGTGTGACATTTTTGGGCAAGTTTTGGCACTTGCACAATAACGAATGTGTTAGATTCTTTTGTAACTAAATTTCACCATTTACAACTATTGCACTAGACTGATACCTTGCATGATTTTTGTTCATCAGTTTGAAATTAGTACATTGGGCCTGGGTACCAGGCTAAATCAGTTTGTATATTATTTTGACAATCTGCACCCTTATGTACTTGATATGTTGTAGAACACTTGGCCATTTCCACCCTGGGTATTCATTCTACCTCGTGAAATACTCGATCTTGGTAGTTACTTAATTAAGAAACAGATAAATTAACTGTGAAAAGGGATGACATTACATTTTTTTTATTGAACACATGATATACAATTTGTGAGGACGGGATTTTGTTGATTTGTCAGGAAAGTTATTGGTGTCAGATTAGTGTAATGGCATTGTTTTAGAGTCCTGCTTATGCTGATGTACCAATAAATGCTGTACATATATACATTCTTCCAATAATTGGTACATCATAATTGTTACTGAAGTATGAATTAATTGGTAAATAATAAGATCAAAGGTTTTAATGCAGATTTGTTCGCTTGAATCCTAACCTGATTTTGTCTTTACTGTTCATCGATGGCATATATTGGAGGCATCTTCTCAGTGATAAAATATTTTTTAAGATAATAACACGGATAATAACTCGTAAAACAGTGAGATGTATGCTACAGGAACCTTGTTGCTGTTTTAGAATAAAAAAACAGTCCATTGATTTTTCACCTAAAGGCCTGTTTGCCAAGACAGACTACATGCTTATTCTGAATATCATTTTTACTCTACAGCCTGGTAAAAAGAAGAAAAAGTTCATTGACAAGAAAAATGCTGTGACCTTTCACCTTGTCCATAGAAGCCAGAGAGATCCACTGCAGGCCAGTGATGAAGCCTCACAACATGTCCTCCTGCCAGTCTCGCAGGTATATATTTCAGATGCAGTTCTTGTCATATTATTATGCAGCTTCTATCATTCCCACATGTACCTCAACAGCAGATTTTATGACCAGTAGAGATTATGGGATGGTCTTTCATCCACTGTTCATCAATTTGTTAGCACAAGTTATCACAACTCGTAAACTACTTGGGTGATTGCCAAGAAACTTTACACACACACACACATTAATCAGATGGTCTAGTTGGTCCTAAATGAAAACGGTGCTACTTGGACTTCCAATATGGCCACCACAGCAGCCATATTGAAAATCTTGTTATTGCTACTCCTGCTGTATGAATGTTCATATCAGAATGACATTTTCACTAAAAGGCTTCTTATTTTGTCTAGTTGTTCCAAATTGAAATACAGGGGTCCCCCTCTAATACGGCCACCCCTTCTGCACCAGGAAAGTGGTCTTATAAAATGGGTGGCCTTTCCAGAGGGGAACTGAATTTTTTGTGAGAAGTATATGTAATGTACGTAGAAAGAAAGCTACATACTTCAAGGCATTTAATATCTTCATTTAATATCTTCATTTAAAAGTAACATTAATTATTAAAAGATTCTTTTTGTCCTAAAAATAGACCTATTTCAACTGCATATACAATTATAGTTCTTATTCTTGACGTAAGCATGATATGTGAGCAGGTATACAATGCACATTGCAAAACCATTGAAAAACATCCTTTACATCTTGATACATACATAATTCTCTTTCCATTTTCTCCATTTTCCCTCTGCTGCTGAATAATCTCCTTTTGGATTACGACATTGTTTATTTGAGTCTTTTCTGCATAAAATTGTTTGGCAAGTCCCCCCTCTCCATCCCCCGATGTTGTTGAATAACCGACTTTCTTCTAAAGCAATACGTCTCTGTTTATGTGATGACATGTTAATGTTTAGTAATGATTTATTCGGATGTTGCTAACTGTATGAGATTTAATTATGCAGACAAAACTTTTGTAGAGGGGACAAAATGCCTTCTTCATAAAGGAAGCAATAGATGTATTGTCACGTGAGTTTTTGATCTTTGTCTGGTACCCTGTTTTGTTCAAGGTTAATTTCTCTGTGTGTGTTAATCCACAAAATCTATATTTAGCCTATGCTGACCATGTTATGATCTTGACAGTTATGTTCGGTTGTAATCATCAAAGATAAGAACTCAACAGATGTGTGACGCCCTAAACTCTATCACAACATTGTTGAGCCAATTTCCTGTAAACATCAGCTGTTGTAGATAATGATATAATATTAATCTTAGTGTTACTGGTACTTTAGCTAACACTTCTTTCAGTAACAGAAACCTGACATCGGGAGACAGGTATCGATGGTAGAGATAATCTGATTACTTACCTTATAATATGAATTAATTTTTGGTTCTGGACACATTTGAAATAAAAAGTGGCCACTTGTGATTGAACATTTTATATTTTTGTATTAATGCTGGCCGATGGTCGTGTTAGAGGGGTGGCCATTTTTGAGGGGTACTTTTGAATACAAACTTGTCAATGCCAAGGGATTCTGGCTATAAGAAGCAGGTGGTCATTGATGGGGGGGGGGGGCTGTTCAAGAGTGGGACCACTGTAGTACCAATAGGCTTACAATATGGCTTTCACAGCAGCCATCTCGAAGATCTTGTTTTTGCTACTTCTGACCAGGAAGTCATATTGACACTGTTTAAACCAGAAGACTTCTAATGATGTCTGGTTGGGCCTATATGAAAATCGTGCTGATCTGGTGTAAAGTATGGCCACCACAGTGGCCATCTTGAAAGTCTTGTTGTCACTAATCCTGTTAAATGAAGTCTTATTGACACGCCAGAACTCTTGTGATGTCTGATTGGTCCCGAATGAAAATGGCACCCATCTGATGTCTGATATGGCTGCCACAGCTGCTGTTTTGAGAATCTTGTTGTTATTTATCTTGAATGAATGATCATGTCAGAATGGGATATTCACTAAAAGGCCTGTGATGTCTAGTTGTTAAACAAAAATGGTGCTGATCTGATGTCCAATATGGTTGTCATGCCACTGAGCAGCACCACTAGTGGTTGAGAATTAATGACATGACATTGCATTTGAATTTGTTAACACAGTAGCAGTTATATTTCTGATCAGACTTGTTAAAAAATATTGCATTATCAGGATGTTGGGCAAGTTTGATTATGAGCAAGATCTGTGCATATTAATAAAGTAATCCTGTATCTGCTTGGTTAAGCTTGTTAACATACTGGGACAAATTCCAATTGGATTTTACTCCACCTTGCTAAATATGACCATCCTATCATTGTTATATATATGTTCTTTAACTAGCCAGATCCATGCATGTTAATGAGATACCTTGCATCTAACTAGCTGAGCATATTTTCTTTCTAGACCTAGAGATTGTTTTTAATCTAGCTTCTGTTAAACTTTGTAAATAGGTGTCAGTCATCAAGATCTAGTAAGATTTTGATCATGAGCAATAAACTATGTAAATTATGCCTGTAGACATTTTTTTTCTTCAGCAGTTAGTAAAATCAACATGATATAAAGTTGGGAAGATAGTTTACTTAGGTTATTTTCTTATAATACTACAAAGCCAGTTTAGTGTAATGGTCAGTCACAAAGTTATGTAATCCCATTGAGCAATATTGGCCCTACCTTGATCTCTTGTTCTTTGACCTCAGACTGGACAAAAAGTAAAAGATAAATACACCATATTTCTTTTGTTATTCCATTTAGAGCGATTTGGAGAGGCAAAAAGAGGAACAGAGGAAATATGGCATATTTTATGATGATGACTATGACTACACACAGCACCTGAAGGATGTGAACGAAGTATATGATCTGGCTGAAGTTCAGACCATCAGAGTTATTAATGAGGTTTGAAGCTTGATACTCATATTAATTGTTCCAAGTTGTGTGTAATGTTGTCAGGACTTGTAACTAAAAATTGTTAAACAGATTATAATTTGCAAACTTGAAAATGATACCGAGTTTCTAATTACAAGTATACACTATGTTAGCAAGGATTCCCTCCTCCCACCATGCTCTGATGCCCTTCCTCTCGATCCAGATAAAGAGGAAATAAACAGCAGGATATGGGATATAAAGCAGGTGTCAGAGTGAGACCATGATCCTGTCTTTCTTCTAGAAACTTCGATCTTCGTAGGATGAAGGAATCATGTATGATATAATATTTAATCAATTGCTTGGATGTAGGGCTTAGCATCCCAGAAGGTAAGCAATGCAATATTGGCATGTAAGTATCAGCAGTCCATGAAAAGGAGCTCTCAGCACAGAACAGTATTTATACACAGATGAGAAACAGGAGCAATAAGCAGATTAATGTTCATACAACTAGATGCAACATCTTTAAAAGATTTTGATTTCAGTAGAGCTCTAACTGTGGAGCAGAAATATTGAACTATTAACATTGCTTCCTCCCCTCTTCATTTTTTTTTTTTTTTTTACTCCCCCTCTTTAGATTTTTGATAAAATCCTGGCAGCGTAGTGCTATTCAGATGAGATAATCTTATTTACTTTGGTTTGCCATCTTAACTTTATTGTCTGGACTATACTTTATTTTTCTTGCCATAATCATTATTTGTCATGCACTCAGATCTCTCATGAATTGTTTGAAAATCTGGTTAACCTATAATGAGATGCATCACAGACTTCTCTGTTCCAGATCTTGCTGTTATTTAACTTTAGTGCAAACTCGATACCTCAGTTTTAATGTTGTTCTGAACATTAAAGACCAGCAACAGCTATGCTGTTCTAGTTCTGAGTACTTTTTCTTTCTATTCAGATTTAAAATTACCTCAGTATTCACAGTTCATGCTCACTATGTTCAAATTAGGTCAGAAACTGAAAACTTGTCAATTCCTTGCAAGGTTTATTTGAAACTTGCTCCTTGAAATTGCAACAATGTAAGTTAGTGTTGCAACAATGTAAGAATTATGACACTCTTGAAAATTTAACAAATTTTAATTTTACCATAGGGCACAAACCTGAAGCTACCCTCAAGTGTGTTTGCCTCGGAAGTGGAAAGAGATGTTGGTCTTCTCAATCAAGCTGTTCCTATTAAAGGTACTCTTGCCCATCAAACTAATGTTCTATTATGTGTCCATCTTGAAGAACTTGTCACAGACGTTGATGGTGCTATTTAGCCAGCAAAACATTGGATTTAAGATTATATATTATTCTGTATGTAAAAAGTTTTAGAACTTTTAATTGGCACATCTATGTGCAGTAGTGGGATAATAGCAGTACGAGATTGAGCTGGCCAATCACAGTTCATATCCTGAAACTCTTCTGTATTCCCCGTGACTTTTCCATTGAATATTTTTACACACGTGTGCGTCAGTGATTGTAACCCATGTGAGCCCAAGATCGAAGTTCCCACAGTGCCCCCCAGCAATGCAGGTAGATTAATATACACTGGCAACCATTTATTTTACCGCATATCAGCACAGGTGCTGAGGTCAAACACAGATTGATATACACATGCAAATGTTTACTCTCGTTTTAATGCCTGCAAATCAGTTACGTATTGTTGCGTTGCTAGCACTCCAGTTTCATAACTGTGTATGAATCGTAAGAAGTTTTGTATTTACACCAACATGGTTTTGAATTGTGCCTTGGTAAATGTTTTACCTTTGATGGCCACTGAGTATAGTTTACTGAATGTATTGAGACTGCTTTGTGCAGCAGCGAGAATTTCTGAATAGAAACATTTGTGAATGCAGCCATGAATAAATTATTGCTCTGGCACCACCTACATCATCGGTTACTTTCAATATAGTCCAAACTGCAAATCTGACTGGCATGTCTATGATGGTTGCCATAGTCGCAGTTCATCTCACAGCTGTTAATAAAACTTCATTCTCATTTATCCCATATATCTCTATTCTTTCAAACATGTTAGTCTCGAAAAAGTAACAAAGTAAAAAAATTTAACTGGTTGCCATCAGAAACTGTCCTAAATAAAAAAAATTCTACGTTCAAATATTTTAGCTTCAGCATTAGGATTTTCCAATGATTGTTATACTAATTGAATACAAGGAGACCCCTACCCATATAGATGCATACACAATAAAGAAATAATATCCTGATCTATCAGTGAGAAGCCTAAAGTCACCACCAGGATTAAACCCATCAGTAATTTACATGTGCTATAGTGAATATTTTAGTGTTTACTCCATCAGAAAGCTTTACATATTTATATATCAATTTAGCATTGCTAGCCACAACCACTCACTTATTTCATATTCACATTGTTTGACTGCAGTATCAGCATCATCTATGGGCTCTTGTATCTGTTGGATTCAATTTCTGTTCATAATAAGTCTCCACTCATTTTATCACTGGATTTTTAAACTTTCAATTCAGATTTATGTTAATATTGTCTTTGATAAAGGTAACCAATATGCCAGTGTTTCTGATTCCCTTGTTTTCTGTGATTTCAGCTAGATTTTTGCAAAATGTTTGCAGACTTCCATTCTGATCTTCATTAATCACAAGCTTGCCTGGTTCAAAATCCGCAATAATCTGGCTGTAAACTGTCAGATCAGCTTTGGTGGCAAACCTGGTCAGATCTACATCAGGACCATGTCAGGTCACTGCATGCTTATAAATGTCTATAGGCATTTCATAAATGTTTCAGTTGTAGCTTCTGATTGATAATACAAAATCTATAAGTGCTTGCAGTGTAGATGAAAGAGTTGCATATGGCGCTTAAATTACAAGATGTCCACATAATGGTCCATCTGAGTTTGTAACAGTGGTTGTCATGGGATGCTTGCACCCCGGGTTTAATAATCAACAACTTCACATGGTGGTGCAAGTCTGTACGAGTTAAAATATAAAAGATAAGATATAAAGACACATTGGAAATGCTTGACCGACTTAGTCCGCACAATAAAATCAGAATTCGGTCAGTGGATGCTCTGCAGTCATCAATGGCAAGGCCACAACCAAAAATTGCTTCTGCTAGGGAACATTTGGTACCATCTGGATAATTGAAGACCTTTTCCTTTTGTATTAGTGCTTGTATTGCTTTGAGCCTATGAGAGACTCCATCAGAGCCATCCTGGCTGCAGTTCCAAGGGCTCCAGATGCAGCTGTTTTTGAAACCTTGGGAGCTGCAACCACTGACAGAACTGGAATTACTGGCAAAATGGAAATTTTCCACAGGTTGTTTGCATATGCGATGCCTCCGACTTGAACGTTAGAAATACGTCAATTTGCTTAATGGTTGTAATTTTTGTCCCTTTGCATGCTATAAATTGGGTCAATGAAAATCATTCCACTTTTTGAAGTCAGAAGTCCTGACCAAATTTTGAAAATTTCCTGATCTGTCCTTACCTAACCTGTCTTTTACGCTACATGTATGAATATAGATTACATTCACTGTAGGAGATGCACTCGAATAAGCTCTAAACCATGTTGTTATTTACAGGTCCACAGCCAGATTGGGACCCAGATATTGTGGCTGCCTTGGATGAGGATTTTGACTTTGCTGACCCAGACAACCAGTTGGAAGATGACTTTATTCTTGAAGCCAACTGCATGGAAGGGGAAGATGAAATTAGGTTAGTGTTTGCACATGAAGCTTACTACCTTTTGTGGCTGTTAACACATGATTTCTTTTAATAGCAATAATGTGTTACATGCTATTATTGCCTTGAATTACTGTAACTTCTTCAAGCACTAGTCCCCAGTTCAAGTTGAATTCCAGCCTTCAGTTAATGATTGGTCTTAGAACAGAAACATGATCCCAGCCTAGGTTACAGTCAAACCTATCAATAGCAGAAAACCATGGGAAAAGGAAAAAATTACTCTATACACAGGTTGGTTTTTAAACAAATACCATGTATCAAATATTATTGTTATAATTATATTATATTATAAAGATTGTTTTGTGTGCACTATTCAACAAAATCATATAATTCGCATACATGTTCTCTCTCAGATTCATGTTCCACACAAGATTACTGTTTCCTGCTCATTTTAATCCGTCTTAATCATTAAATCATCACTGACTTAAATAATCACTTATGTTTGTTTTGTGCAATATGACAAAGCACTAATTTCACCACTGGTTGACAGTATACAACTGTTAACCGAGAACTGACACTTTGGTCTACCAGCTTGTATTAGACTTAGAAATAGCGATTCATGCTTCAGACACAATATCTGGATGAGCTAGGTGCTCAACTTGCTAAGATTAAAGACGGCATGTGCGAGAGGCCTGTGATAAATAGGGAATCAAAAGAAGGAATATGTGGCCATGAAACATAACTTTACAGATGAGTTTTAAATATTGAATTACCCCTGTCCCTAATAAAAGCACTGTAACTGGTATCTCTTCTCAAGGATGAATTTTTCATCAGGGAGAGCTTTAATTTACAGTCGGATAGATGATGATGTTAAACTATACCTGCCACATTTGCATAATAAGTGACTTCAATTTATGCCACAATAATGCGACTTTTCCCACCATCGAGCAGATGATTTGACCCTAATTATAAAAACTGCATTGCTTTGGAATTTGACATATTCACACATTTGAGTTACATTGCCAGGGTGATGTACGTTGAGTACAAGCGAGATAACCAAATGTTTGCATATCAATTCACGTGATATTCCTTTATCTAATCAATGCCTACCTCATTAAGAGAAATTTTAGCTTTCATAGACTGAGCAGTCACTGTATATATGCTCTATTGACACTTGAGACTGAGAACCATTATTTGGTTAGGAAACACCTGGCCACTGATTGAAGAAAGCATGTGACTGTTATACACATGAAAGAAATTCACCAGAAAGCAGCCTTCTGACTCAGATTTCTTTGTTAACTATTATTGCATTTAGACCAATGTCAACCAGGTGAACTATTTCAGGTCCAGTTAAGTATTTTGTTTCTTTTTATTTTCAAGGTAGTTTTATTTTATTTTTTCCACTAATCCAGAGGACTAGCCACAAACAAAATTCCTCTAGTCTCCCAACATTTTTACAAGCTATGGATGACTGGCATAAATGTCAAGTTCTGCATAGCAATAAAAGAAATTTGACACGTCTTTATACAGGTCAGGTGACGGACATAGCATAGATGATGATGATGATGATGTGGCCTCTGATGCAGCAGGTTTCTCAGACAATGATTTCAGTGATGATTGTGAATATGGGGATGCTGAATTCATGCAGGAGGAAACTAAATCTCGCTTCACAAGCTACTCTATTTCTTCTTCTGTTATCAGAAGAAACGAGGGGCTGACATTGCTTGATGATAGGTTTGAGAAGGTAAATTGAAGAATTCTTAGATTTGTATCAATGTGTCATATGTTATACTCATGTATGCCTAATTCAGTATTACTGATTATATGAGACCATAATAAATAACAAGGTTGATGTAAATCTTTTGTCTGCTTAATGAAAAACTATTGATCACAAGCATAATTTTTTGATGTAGTGCACATCATTGTTTCACATTTTTATGCTTTCTCTTGCACATTAAATTGATACACGATGGAATTAGCCCATATACTGCAATACCCTGTTCTGTTCTGTAAATGATTATGATCATCCATTATTGAATGAAACAATTCATATTTTAAAAGTTCTTCAGTTTAATTCTCATAAGTAAACATACGTTCCTCATAAATTGAATGACATGGTCTGCAAGTTTCCTAGAATAAGCACATCAGAACATCAAACTGGGTTGGTGAGAAATTTGTGCAAGATTCCATAATGGTTCATGAAAGCTCCTATTGTAGGAATTTCAGTAACTGCTCTGGTAGGGAAGATCACTTTCAGATGCCTAAATCTGTTGGCATGAAGCTCTTCAAAATTTATTTAATGATGCTGATCTGCCATTAGATATCACCTTCAGTAAAGTAAAGTTTTGTTTAAATGACTTATCTAAAAAATAGAAACAACAAAGTTTGACCAAAAGAAAGAATTCTGGCTTGAAGATCTTTCAAAATGGTCAAATGATGACAATCTGCCATCAGATATGGCCTGTTACTAAAATATAGAATACCATGCAATGGCTTTTAAAGAAACACTCTTCAGAATGTGACCAGATTTTACAGAAAACATCCTAGCATGAAGTCCTTTCAATTTTGTTCAAATGATGGTGATCCACCAGCAAATATTGCCGCTGCTAAAGAAACAAATACCTTTAAATGAATTCTTAAATTGACAAAAATTTTAGAAAACCTGCTGCAGTGGATTGCCTTCATTGAGGTACAGATGATGCTGATCCACCATCAGATATGGCCACCATTATTGAAAATAGAAAATCCTTTAAATGACCTTTTCTGAAACACCACTAGACAGAAGTTTGCTAAACTTGACAAGAAGCATAATGGCATGAAATCCTTTCAAATTTGTTGAAATTAGGCTGATCCATGATTAAATATGAACCTATTGCTGAAATTAGAACAACCTTTAAATGGTCTTACAAACTACATTTAACAGAATGTAATTAGATTGATATATTCTTGAAGGGTGGGGCTAGGAACTATTTCTAAGTTTTCTTAGGAACTATTTCTAAGTATTGAACTGGGTTCTAGTCCCCAGGGGACAGGGAGATGCCCAGGTGCCAATGTATAAATCACAACTTTTCAGGGTAAGAAAGTGTATATTATCAGATTCCAGTCATTCAGAATATCATTCTTCTTTTTTTTGGACTTTTATGTAATTCTCGTGTCTCAGGGCAGTCTCTATTAATCATATCCTTTTTGTGGAGTAATTGATATTTTTTCCACCCTCATTGTGTAATTTTTGGCTATCAGTGTCCCTTTCGTTTTAGTTGAGGGTTTTGAGTATCTTGCTAGTAAAGCAGTACTTATTTGTTTTTATCCCTCTCAAATAACAGGTTTAAAGTTTATATTACCCACACTATTCTTGATCTGGTTGATATTTATTTTTGTCATTCCTTTCAGGCTTTAATTTTTCACTCCTGAATGGATGGTCTTATCAACATGAGATTTTCACTAAAAGACTTCTTGTGATGGCATGTTGGTTCAGAATGATAATGGTACTGATCTGACATAGAATATGGCTACCACATCAGCCATTTGAAAATCTTGTTATTGTAATTACCACTACAGAATGGATTGTCTTATCAGCATAAGGTTTTCACTAAGACACTTACAACATATAGTTGGTCTTTAGTGAAAATTGTGCCTACCTTACATCCAATATGGCCATCACATAAGCCAACTTTACATATTTTTTTATTGCTACCCTCAAAAGGCTTCTTATGATGACTTTTTGGTCCTAAATGAAAATGGTGCCAATCTGAGGTCCAGTATGATCATCACAATATCCGTCTTGAAATTTTGTTATCACTGCTCCTCCTAAATTGAAAGTCATTGACATGATGTTTTCACCAGAAGACTGATGTCTCATTATTCCTAAATGAAAGTGGTGCCAGTCTGTTGTCTAATATGGCTGCCACCATGGCCATCTTAAAAATCTTGGTATCACTACTTCTGAACAAATATTTATAGCATCATGGGAATTTCACCGTAAGACTTCTTACAATGTTTTACTAATCCAAAATTAAAATGGTGCTGATGTGGCATCCAGTATGTGGCCATCTTGAAAATCTTGTTTTCGCTACTCCTGGAGGAAAGTCATTTTGACATTGGGTTTTCATCAGAAGAGGTCTTAATGGTGTCCAGTTGTTCCTAAATGAAAATTATTAACCTGCAATATGGTCACTATGTATGGTTGCTATCTTTAACAAATTCTTATGTGTACTCCTCCCAAATGGATGGATATATCAACATTGGATTTTCACCAGTAGACTTCTTATGATGCCTAGTTGGTCCAAAATGAAGATGGTGCCAGTTATACATCCATTATGGCTGTCCTGAAAATCTTGTTATGACTCCCCCAGGACTGATGATCGTTATGACATGGGGTCTTCTCCAAAAGCCTTCATTTGATATCTGCTTTGTCCTAAAAGAAAACAGTGCCAAGCTGAAATAAGTCTGTCTACTACAGCAGAAGAATATCCGATGATTTCATTATTCATCAGTTAAAAGGAAGTATTGGTCTTGTCATGAATTTATGGAAGTTAGTTTTGCCCAGTAGAGCAATATCTTTAGTAGAATAACATGTAAAAACGCTGTTATTGATAAGAATTTCTCTATTTGACTTGTAGCTTTATGAGGAGTACGATGAGTCAGAGATTGGTGCCTTGGATCATGAGGAGATAGATGGCAATTTGCAGCAGGGGAGTCAAATATTAGATCATATCTTGGATGAATTTGAAAAGCAGCAGAAGGAGGTGTATGTAGCAATTAAAAATTTTGAAAATCAAGATTTTTGGAACCAGTATTCTGATTGAATGTAATCAGATTCTTTCAGGATAGAAAGTGAAATGTACAGCATTAACCTGTATATAAAAGATACACCTAAGCAGTTTATCCCCCTATTGAAACGTTTCAAGCAAGACTCTCAACTTCAAGCTGAACATCCAGAAGCTTGGACAGTCTATCATGTTATTTAGAATAAAGTTAGAATAGTGCATGGCTTATATTTTGGCTTGATGCCATAATAAATAAACAATGTAGACCTTGATTTGCCTGCATTTTAGGTTGCTGCTATTCACATGTTATGGTCATTATTTGTAACTTCACACATTAACAAATTGCTGTCCAAATACAAGTTATCTTGGAGTATTGTGTGACAGAATCATGTGAATACAACTTCAGTTTTTGATGGCTGTGTAACTGATTGTATTGTGGTGTTATGACTCTGGTCTTAAAATAAGTAACAAGAAAGTGAAAACCAGCAAGTTTTGTAAAATTGAAACTATTATTTATTTCCCTAAAAAACAAAGTGAAAGAATAAAAAATAACTTACAGTATGGTGAATGAAATCCTAAATGTTCAAAAGTATAACATAATCTGAATGAGTTCCATTGGTATTCTGAATGATGGTCTCTGTTGTACTGATGTATCAGTATTACAGAAGAATCCCAATGATATAATCCTAAAATGTCTTTAAATGAATTCACAGTGATTCCATAACAGCTATAAATATCTAAATAGTCTTTAAATGAATTCACAGTATATCTGTGACAGTTATTAAATATCCAAATGTCTTTAAGTAAATTCACAGTATTTCCTTGACATCTATTATTACTTTATCAGAATATTTCAAGCACTGTAATTCCAGTGAATGATTCAATTACATAAATGAATTCCTCTCAGTATAACTGAATAAGTTCAGAGACTTTTGGTACTATTAAGAATACCTAATTCTACATAATAATTCACTTATATACAAAGTTAAGTCAGAGTTTCAGAAACAGATGAAAAACATATTTCTTCTAGAATGATTTCAACTTTGCAGATAATAATCAGTCAAAACTTTGGACTGTCTGTCCTTTACAAGAACTTGTGTCCTTGTTGGATCATGTGATGTTTGCTTCAGCAATAATGCAGCTCAACCTTGGAACTGTATGAATGAATCTATGTACTTGATACATGACTCATCTTACAGTGCGAACTTAAGATAAGAAATTTAGTTTTTACAATATTTTTAACTAAATAACCCATACGAACTATAATTAAGAATGATAATACACATAGATATACATAAGTGGTCATCATTTGTAGATACCAGTATTGATAAATCACTGTACTTGTGATTTTTGTTTGAGTTATTCCTCTTTTTGAGTTTTATGTATTATATGACAGATTGTTGTGAATTCAGCTAGTCTGAGTTTTTAAACATACTGGTCATTGTTTTGGTTCATAAATGCTGTTCTAATTTGTGGGTTTTACCAACAAAAAGATGTTATTTGTCCATAACTAATTAATTAAACCACTATTATAACCCCTGTTCATTGAATGTGTGCATGAAAGTTAGCATGATTTGCTGTTTTTCTTTCTGCTTTTGAAGGTTTGGTAGAGCCTACAATTTTCATTGAATAAGTATTCTGTCCTCTTGATTGCCAGCAAGTACACTTTTTCATTGAACAGTTTAGTTAATGCCTACATTCTTCTTTAGCCAGTTGATATGCAGAACATCTTATTACATTTTATGACCTTTATTAGCATCAAAAATAATGAATGAAAACTATTGTCATGAAGAAGAAAAAAACAGAGTTTCGAGACCTTTTGTTTCACTGGGAATTTTCATGCTAAAACACGATACAAGGGAGGGCCCTGTTGTGACAGCAGAATGGTAGCTCCATCAGTTTGGTCTCCAGCTGAATTCATTCAGGGCATTTTGCCCTTGTGTGCCAATGGCATGTTGCTATCTCATTTTTCATGCCTTTCTGGACATTGTCCAGAATAAAAATATGTCTGGCACAATTTAACATGCCATTTATTGATTATCAGTGAAAATCACAAGTCTTATTCATAGCTATTTTCTTAAAAGGTTTACATTATTTCTTGTGCTTTCTCAGCTGTAAACTGTGTGGCCAGATCTGCCAACACATAATGAACCAGCAGTTCGAGATCTGTACTATTTGCATGTAATCATCATTAGAACAAACAGTGTGCAGCCAGGTCTGCTGGTACATTATGTGATGGCAGAGATGAGTTAAAGCTAATTATAGTTGGGCATGTTTATACATGAGCAAATCGTGACTGATTTTAGACCTGATAATTCTAGTTAGATACAGAATTCCGGATTGAGTGGGTAACTAAAAAAGCTTAATATAACTTCATGAGATACTGGAGTTACTTCCCTTTCCAATCTATTAATGTAGTGAAAGAAGCGCATAAAATTGTCAAATTATGACCCAGACACTGAGGCTGTGTAGCACAAAAAGTGAAAATAAAAGATAGGCTTTTGCATTCGTAAAAGGCATGGGTTTGCAAATGAGCCTGATGTATAAGTTAATTTTTGATAAGGTTTCACAGCTGGCATTCTTTAATGTTCAGATCCCAGTGGCAATTAAAACAATATATGTTGTTCTTGCAGTAAGCTGAAGGATGTGTTGGAGGTGGGTGTTGGGGAACAGGAAGTGAAGGTGGCAAGTGACGAGTCAGAAGGAGATGATGAAACTGACACAGAGATGATTGAAATTATTGTGGAGGAACCCAAGGAAAAATGGGATTGTGAATCCATCCTCAGTAAAAAAAAAATTTTTTTATCATACTCGCTTTCATGAGATAAATGCCCGATGTGGAATATTTTTGTCCCTTGTTTTATCAGTAGTTGTAGAAAATATATGTGGATTCATTTTTTTGTTATTGCAGAGTTAAGAATCTTAATTTCCTTTTTTTTTAGCCATGTTAAGAATATTGACAATTTTAATTTTCTTTCTGGAAGTGAAGGCCCATGACCATGGTTATAGCATGTATGAATTTTAATTTCAATTCCTCTATTTCCTTTCCTAATTTTGTTTCTTTGTATTGTTTAAATATTTGTGTAGGTAATTTTATTCATGACAATGCTTTACATAAGCAGTTCCATCCATCATTAGCTCCTTATATGACCTTTATGCTTTGATGGCTTAAATTTGTGTCAAGTCCACCTTTGTGTGCTCCACACAGAGATTACTTCAGCATCCATTTGCATGCATGTTGGCTGTAAATCTGTCTACACCCTAGATTTACCTCAGTGTTAAAGTTTGTTATTTGCTTTTTTTTTTTCAATTACATTTTCACACAACAACAGACTCTCAGAATGGGTCAGTGTTCACAAGAGTTAAACAGGGGTGCATCCTGTCTCCTCTTTAGCTTGGAATAGTGTTGGATCGTGAAAAATTGCACATAGGATTACCCTTTTGACTTTCATGTATAGGCAACAAGGTAGGTGCTGGAGGACCTGGACTTTGCACGTGATCTAGCACTACGAAGTATGACGATTGCAAAGTAAAACAAATATTTGAACAGTGTTGAAGATCAGTGCAATAGAGACAAAGGTACTTGTAATTCAGAAATCCGACATGGTGATCAAAGTGGATGGCAATTCAGTAGAAAAGGTCAACAACTTCACCTTCATGGATGGATCAGAAAGATGGAGGTGCAAATGAACAGTAGCATATAAACTGAACTCTTTCAAGAATAAATGTTCAGAAAGATAAGAGGAACACATTGGAAAGAATACAAAAGCAACAAAGAAATAACAGATAAGTGCCAACAGAAATAATCTTCAAAATGACACCAGAGAGACTACCAGAATCCATCTGGTACAAGGAAACCAATAAAATCCCTGAAATAAATGTTCATAAGAGGGAAAAAGTGCAGGTCTTGAAACACTTGACAAGCTGACTGATGTGAGAGGAAGATGGCATATGATTGTTTCTGTTCTGTGTGATGCACCATGTGCAAATGGATAAAATGACGACAAGTGATGATTTGTTTTCCCACCCCCTTTGGATTTGGAATATAGTTTTGCTATGCACTTATCATTAGGTAACTAAATAAATGCTCTCATCATTGAAGTATGAGATGGGCTTAACACACAGGTCATGGTCAGCTTCTCACAAAATTGTTTTGTTAGCTGTTTTTTATATCCTTTGTAAATTCTCTTCACCAGAATTTGTTTCTGCTTATACTTAAGGTGCAGATTTAATTGCTTGTTTTGCAGAAGTGCCATTGGTTGAATAATTTATGCATGGAAGTATTAATTCTAAAATACAATGTTCTTTCTTTGTCAGGTACATATTCCAATCTATATAATCATCCAAAGGTCATTGAGGAACCACAGAAGGTATGTAAAAATAGGAACAACATAGGCATTCTGGATAAAGGAAGTGGTTTTCTTTTCTTGATCTTTAATTAACCAAGGCTGCCATGGAATATGGTGTCTCATCTTTTTCAGACTTACCAGTATTTTCATTTGTATGGGGTAGAGAGAAACACAGTAACTTCAAATTGATGATGCCACATTTTTCTCAGTTTTATTGACTATTGCACCCTAATCACAGTTTTCTCTGGAAAAGGAGAGGCAGTAAAATGGGTTCTGATTTGGAGACATATTTATATCCAATCATCAGCTTTATTTGTTTGAAGATGGAGATTGGAAGTATAATTCTCCTATTGTATTTGATCAGAGGAAGACAGATTTATTTTGAATGGAAAGTAGGTTTTATTAACTGTAGTGCACAGTAAATTTGTTAATAATACAAATGGCCATATCTAAACATTAAGATTGCTTTTTTCTTCTACAGGTACATTACCAGATCATGAGATGTTAGTAGTTCTTAAACTACCATGCAGAGTAGTCTCTTCAGTACCTTGCAAATTAAGCCATTCAAAGTGAAAAAGAGATATTTGGTTTTCCCTTGGATGTAGGGATTAATGCCACATCCTGTCATTGATTAGTCACCACATCCTGTCATTGATTAGTCACCATCTCTGCTTGTACCTTGACAGCTTGCATGTTAAGGTGACTTGCAGATTCCTATAAATTAGGTGGTTAGAGCTTCTGCCTCGGATGCGGGAGGTCGTGGGTTCGATCCCCAGCTGAGTCATACCAAAGACTTTAAAAAATGATTCTAACAGCTGCCTCGCTTGGTGCTCAGCATTAAGAGGTTAGTGTTAGGACTGGTCATCCTGGTGTCAGGATAATGTGACTGGGTGGAACATCATGCTACATTTCTGTGGTATGATACCCCAGTACTGGACATCACTATAAACTGCCACACTGCAGACATCGTAGCGATATGACTGAAAATTTGTTGAAGCTACGTTAAAAATCCAAATCACACACACACACCACCAGTTTTCTAACTGAATTTTATTCTGTCTTTGTCATTGAATATTTTCTGATGCAATTTTTGTCAGGGACTGCCCTCCTTCTGTCTTTCTGTCCTTGTGTCCTTCCATCAATCTGTTCCACTTTCATTTGTGCACAGTAACTCCATTAACTCATTCAGCCCCAGAGATTTTGTCATTTTTGCCTGAAATGGGGGAAGGAAACACATTTTGGAGGTTAATTCTGAATACATCCATATACATCTGCTTCTGAGTTTTTTGTTGAGCCTGGAGCTTATTTTTTTCATTGGCTATTTGGCTTGTGCATGTGCAGAAGAGTAAAAGCTTTTTCATTTTTTTTTTGCTTATTGGACCCATCATTTTAGTCTCCAATCCCAAACTTATCCTGGTTTTTGCAAAGGTTCACCAGTCTGTGTGCAGTTCAGACCAGTCTGTCTCAGATCACAGGCTAAAAAGTAGAAAATCCGAACAAAAACTCCTATTCCGACAAAAGGTGAATTTTTGGTGTAAAAAATCAGGTGTCAAAAAATAAATTTTTCCATCTGCATTTTGTAATGTGATTAGAAAGTACAGATTAGTTGGTATCATTGTAGAGCTACATCAGTCTGATTTTCTGTAATACAACCCACTTTGATGTATCTTAAATGACCTTGACGGTACAGATCTCAGAAGTAAGGTACAGCCTCATCACACCTACAGGGGGGATCAGGACTAATGAGTTAATTATTGCCAAATTGGGTATTCATCTTGATCATCATCAAACCTTCGTTAGGTTAGATTTTCAGCATTCTATGTTATTGTTTAATGAAGTTATATCACTTAATTGTCAGATCCACCCACTTTTCAGTACAGTAAATCCCTTGATTTTGATTGGATTTCAGTCCAGTTTCTTTTATTGCTAGATATTGATGAAACCTTGGGTGAGTATGATTTCCAGCGTTCTTTGTCATAGTTTGGTGTTTTAACTGCTGATTATTATAGTCATCCAATTTAGTTTCCATATGTTAATGCCCTTAATTATTATGCACTTAGTCCAAATTTGGTATGCAGCTTGATTTTCACGAGACCTTACCAGAATTCATTTGTCAGCGTTTTTTGCATCATTGTTTAGTGGAGTTATGGCCCTTGATCATCAGACCCACATACTTAACATTTGCGAATTGACTCTATTATTATCAGATATCAATCACCGCTCTGGTGGCTAAGAAGCTAGAGCATCTGCCTCAGATGTGGGAGGTTGCGGGTTTGAACCCCAGCCAAGTGATACCAAAGATTTATTTTAAAAAATGGTACTAGCAGCTGCCTCTTTTGACCATCAGCGTTAACAGGTTAGAGTTAGGACTGATCAGCCTGGTGTCAGGATAATGTAACTGGGCAAGACATGATGCCACATATCTGCAGCACGATGCCTCAGTGCTAGACATCATTATAAACTACCACACTGCAGACATAATAACAATATGACTGAAAAGTGTTAAAAATACGTTAAATATCCAAATCACACACATACATAAGATATCAATAAAATTTGGTTTGCAGCTTGATTTTCATGAGGCCTTGGCTAAGTCAGAGTCAGAATTCTGCATCATTGTTTAGCTCTAGTGCAATCCTTCAATGTAAGACCATCCCACTTTCGTTTTGTTGTGATAACATTACCTAATCACATTAATATTAGGAAATTACTTTCTGTTGCCTCTGAATCCAGTGCTCCATGAAAGAGGGAAAGTGTCTTTCTGTCTATATATATCACATAGACAAATGAAATTAATACAGGCAACTGTGTTCAGGATTACGTGTGGGGCTTGCAGGAAGCTGTCAGAGGATAATCACTTCACTTGCATTAGGTATGATGTGCCAGCCAGCCCATGGGGCCCTGAGTGGTCTAAAGCGCTTACCATTACGGATCACTGCCATCTCACCTCTGTCTGCATGGGTTCGAGTCTCGGGCTCAGTCAATGTGGGTACATGAGAAAGCTTGCCAGTAGTTTTTCGTGGGTTGGTGGTGCTTTCCGGGGTTGTCCCTGGTTCCACCATTTATACTGGCCACCATGTATAGCCTATCTTGTGCTGAAAAATGGCGTTAAACCCTATAACAACAACATCAACAACCAGCCAGCCAGCCCATACCTGAGCAATCTGTACACATTGGTCTAATGACAGATGAGCAGTGATTTTGTTAAAACAAAACTGTCCGAAGCCATTGAGAAGCTTCACAATGGTTCAGCAAGGATACAATCAGTCGTGTTACCGATTTTGCCTCTGTGTCAAATTTCCTGATTTGACAATCACTCAAGAGAAAACTTTGAGACAAAAAAGAACTGGAAATCTTAGTGACATTGGATCACTCACATACATGCATGCGCACAAAAATGTGTGTGCAGGCACACTGTGCCAGTACTGCTGCAGTACAAATGCCAATTAGAAGCAGTCCTGGATAACCCCATAACACATGCAGCACTGTACTGGTTAGGGTGATCTTAAATTAAATAGCTAATACAGGATCTTGGGACCTGGTTCTCTCACCATTGAATATACTGGCCACATGTATCATCAATCATGTGTGGAAAAATGGCATTAAAGCCCACAAGATTCTTGCTCAAGTAGAATACTTGCATTTGACATCAGTTGTGGTAAGCAGATGACATTTTAGCACTTTGTGTTAAAACAAACCAAGAGACATTAATGCCTTTTTTTAGTTGGATGGCTGGATTTGCAAAGTAGCGAAAGGGCACCTTGCCTATTATGATTAGGTAAGCAGTATGAAAGAAATACATGACTTTTGTTACTTATAATATTGATTTATATATGTGTTTGAAATTGTCTATTAGAAACTTATCATGTTATAAATTACTGAAAGTTATTTGGGATAAGTAAACTTATGTCCTTTCATGTAAATTATTCACTCAAGATTGTGCAGTTGCCAGCAGTGATGCACATGTTAAATTATCATTTTATCATAATAACTTAATCTGGAACATTTCTAGGAAAAGCCATTGAAGCTCACAAAGAAACTGGGGATACCAGATGATTCCCTGCCAGTGCGTGGACTGACAAGAAAGCAGATTGAGAAAGGGATGAGGGACAACGAGCGGATTGACCATGCCAGCACATACAGACCAAGAGATGAGACTCTGGAGGAAAAGAAGTCCAGAAAACAAGCAATAAAACAAGAAAGAAAGGTATCTCAGGAGACACTTCCATAAAAATAAATGTACATTCAGTCATGTATCAAATTAACTTTTGTTTTTATGAGTCTTATAGTGCTACCCATGTCTGTCTGCCTGTCATGGAATTTTTCTACACTTGATAACTTTTGAAGACTTGAAACCAAATTTTTGGTCGAGAGCTTTATGTAAGATTTAAATTGTGTTGATTTTCACCAGTTTTCTTCCAGAACTTTAGTGACAGCTTTTGTTTGACCTCGAATTTATAATCAGAAATTTCATTTCTGCTCAGGGCTGTTTTAGTAAAATATACTTGGAGACCCAGTGAAGGCACTATCAGTTTGGAACACTCATCCATAGATGCAACTGAAAATTTGTTTGTATCGTTTTCATATAAACTCTTTGAGTTACATTAGTACCCTGGCATATATTTTTAAAGAACTGCCTTCCCTGGGTACCATGTATGTTTAAATGGAACAGCCCTCAGTAACTTTTGAAGGAATATTCTGATGAAAACTATATTCAATATTTAGCTTGGTATTTAAAAGATCTCGGTCAAAATGTTTCCAAGTTACAGTCCTGTTTAACTTGTAAGATTACCCATTCATTACAAATTCCACTTATGCTCAGTAAATTTTTGAAGTATTACATGGATTGAAACCATATTATTGAACATTACATTAAGAAAACCTAGGCTGGGTTTAATTTCACCTTTTTATCTCCCCTTCCCAATTTGACATAGTTATGGCCACAATTTGACTGGGAAGTATTCTTGTGCATTTTGAATTCCATTTAACATTTTAAGTACTACGTGGATTGAATGTAATGAACCTTGAGGCAATAGACAAGGAAGGCTTGGATCAAGTGCAATATGTACATATTGTCAGAGTCCGAGTCCTGAATTAGAATTTACCCATTTGATCACAATTGTTCCACTTAACAGCTAGAGATTTGGCATGGATTTTTTTTTTTTATTATTAAGAAGAGCTGTATCAGGTACATTAGTTACCAGTTGGCAGAAAACTGCAAATAGCAGCTCTTCAGAAGACTGCATAGATTTATATTGATTTAGAACAGGGTTTTTTGTTGAAAAGACTTGGATCATGTTCATTTTTCGTATGTTTGGCAGAATTTGGCAGAGTTAATACTCGAAAAGAAGGATGTATTCGTCAAATATATTTTTAAAGAAAATATGTGGAACTATTGGGTATGATTGTCACATGGTCAGGGCTTATTAAATTGCCGATTAAGTACTGTAATTCATAGGATATCAGTTTTTATACATTTTGTGGTTACCTCCGATCCAGACCCAGCAAGCAAAGATTCATCTATGAAAATAAAAGTATGCCTTTCCCCATACATACATTTACATAATTTTTGGCAAAACTGAAAATTGATGACCATAAAATTAAATGAATTCACTGTAAATCAAAGTGTTTGTTTGGCTTGTAAGAAATCTGGGTTTTCTTTGAGGTGTACTTGAACATTTTCATACAGATAGTAAATGGGCACACAAATGATGCATAACTTAACAACAGATGAACATAGCATTAGCTTTTGTTTATCATGAAGATCCTCTAAGGAACCACTGATGTGTGCAGGTGAAATATTTTTTAAAATGAGAATGAAGATGGTCAAGCAGAAAGCGATGAATTATTTGTTACATGATGCATTTATATGGCACTTTATTCCTGGCTATATTATTTATTTGGGCTGAAATGGTGAGTAAATTCCTTTACTAGTTACCCAGAATATATCACCCAAACTGCAACGGGTTAGTTGCAGTTGGAAACATGTCATGAAGTGTAAACCAGCAAGAATGACAAAATGATCATCCTTTCCAGCTTCAGATATCTTGTGAAACTTGTGTACACTTACTGACATGAAGATATTTCCCGCTTGCTTTAGGATGAGCTCAGTGTATACATTCCATATTTTGTTTTATTTTCCACCATTTCTTGCTGTAATAAGTACTGATCAGACACATTGTCAGGATCATTCAAATACCAAGTGTTGAATTTGTGTGTTGCTGGCCCTAAAATCATGTGGACACAAAATTGTAAGATGCCTGCACTGTTAAAGAAAGAAAACGGGATTCATGTGTTTGTGAATGTGTGTATGTGTTTGTCTTCAGTACAGGTTAAAATGGTATTAAATATTATTCTGTATCTCATAAACAGCACATCAGTTGCAGTGTTAAAATTCACATTTCAAGCTCGTTTTTTGGGCTTTTTTTTAACAAAATGCTGAGAGTGAGATATTGACCTTTTCAGTTGGTTGGTTCGTTTAGCTTACTAAATATGCTTGGTGTTGAAAAGTAAATGGCATATGGGTGTGTCTGGATTAACTTGTTACCTATTTTTATAACCATTTACTACTAATACTCGAACCATTACTTGCAATCTGGGTAATCATTACAGCCCTCATGTGTATAGTTTGATTCATGATGATACATATAGCATATCCATCCATCCATCCATCCATCTGGTTAAAGTTTTGCATCTAGATCAGTTTTTTTAATTACAGTGGAACCTACAAGTTTAGAGATTTGATACTAGAGTAACTTTCATGGTTTGCCATCACATGTCTCGGGACCTGTTATCACCAATATTAATCCAACCTTACACCCACATCCTTCACCCACACCTTGTCGTCTTCATATGTTTATAAAGTTTGTGTTTTTTAAAATTTACACCATTTCAGACCTGCCAACCCTTAAAATTTTGTCGTAAGTCTTATAAAAAAGACCCTTAAAATACGAACTTATGGAATAAAAGCAAAGCTAAGGGAAAATGATTGTTGCTGAAAAAGCTGGATAATTGGTTCATCCATGTTTGATTTGGATCTGGGTTTCATTATTAGAATTAGTGGAATTAGTTGGTGAACCAGACTAACTTTACAGCAGCACCTCAGGTGCTTTACACTACATATATTTTTTCATGCAAGGCATCTGCATGATCTAACTGTTGATTATATCATTTTTTTTAAATTGTGTCTAGCAATGGATGCATGTTGAAGACAAAACGGAAATTGAACCTCTTAAAAAATGTTAATAATCAGCACAGAAGAATAAAAAGGAATATTCACATTGTTGTGAATAAAAGCAGGAAGGAACACCATTAGGTTTATTGGACATGACGTGTCAATTTGAGTATGTTTTGTGGCAGGAGATATGATTGCAGTTGTCATGTGAAATGGAAAAAAAACTCCAAGTCTTAAGTTGAGAAATGGCAACAATCCATTGAGCTGCATAGGGTTTGAACTGAAGTCTGTGCAACTGTAGCAGTAAATAAGGTCTTCGAATACTTTACAAACTTTTCAGTTGAACATAATGTCTGCTATTGCTGCATGTTTCGAATACTGAACTATTAAATATGTTTTCCAGTTTTACAATAGTACTTTATGATATTTTGTTACACCTTACTGAAAACTGGTCAAACTTACAGAAGAAATCAACTGCCTTACTGAGACGGTCTCATCAGGGTTGGCAGATCTGCATTTTAGTTGGTAGTGAAAAGTCTGGTCCAAAATTCTTCTCCTGAAAGAGGTTTGGATCCAGCTTTTTAGATTGGCTCTCGTCGACTAGATGTTAAGAATACAAGATAGGACTTGTTAACATGCATGTACATTCTTATTTTTAAAAAAAAAAAAAAATTGCAGTTACATGCTATAACCCAGATAAGTGATGTCAGTCAGTTGTTATTCATATTTATGTTGCATATAATATTGGTTCAGCATGACTTTTGTCTTTTACTTGCCAATTTTTCTGATTTCTTGGAATGTTAAGAGAATATTTGGGCAAAGAAGTTTATAGCCACTTAGCGCTTCAGTATTCAGTAGAGTTAGCCTAATCCATTCACATGGTCAGCCTTTGACTGATTTCATGGCTCTGACAAATGGTACAGTTTGACACAGTTTCCAGTTTGTTTGCAAAATGGTGGGCGATATATATATTTGAGCTAAAACTGTTCAGAAGAAACAGCTGATTAGCTGGAAGCAATATGCAAGCTGTGTTGGTTTCACTTACTGGCATTGTTAGTTTCACTGAGCAGCTTCCTTCTGAAGTGTGTTGCATGTAATGTTTATACAAATAGATGACATTTTATGACTAAAATCAAACAATTGGCACAAATGATCAAAATGAAGTGAATTTGTTGGATTTATCCCAGGAAATAAGATTATATTCCATGTGGAACTCCCCAGAGCTTTTATATATATTTGGGAAGTCTAATTCAAATTCTTGCATGACACCATGACAACTTCTCCAAACTTGGCTCATTGATAGGCTTTATTGGACTCACTGATGTTTAGTGTTTCCATAAATGCATCAAAAGAACACACTGAATCACCACTCCGGTGGCCTAGTAGTTAGAGTGTCCGCCTCAGATATGGAGGTCCTGAGTTCGAACCCTGGCCAAGTCATACCAAAGACTTATAAAAATGGTACTAACTCCTGCCTCTCTAGGCGCTCAGCATTAAGAGGTTAGTGTTAGGACTGGTTGACCTGGTGTCAGGATACTGTGACTGGGTGGGACATCATGCTACATGTCTGCGGCATGATTCCCCAATGCTAGACATCACTATAAGCTGCCACAATGCAGACATCGCAGCGATATGACTGAAAAATTGTTAAAGTTACATTAAAAATCCAAATCACACATTGAATTAAAGGTATCTCTTTCTCTCTTCATATTTTTCTAGACCTACCTTCTGCAATAATTCTAACCAAAATTAAATTGAAAACTGCTGAGGATATCATTGAAGAGACATGAATGCAAAAAGCAGGGCTCCATCAACCAAGGAAACTTTGTGAATGTGAAACCTGATGTCATATCATTGCAAGGATTTAAGACATAACTTATTGTCACTCAGAAAAATATCATGTTTTCAATATTTTGGGCTAACCACATTCTTTTACTGTACCATCATTTGACACAAATCTCATGAAGTCACATGAAAGTATGTTTGATGAGACTAGGGTAATGATCTGATTGGTTGCCATATAGGCAGACAGAGGACATGACAATACTTCTATTGTTTTACCTGTGGATATTGGTTGAGCCTTTTGGCAACCAATTTTTATATTAGAGTGACAACTTGTTTCCATCATAAGTGTACCTGGAGCTTTAACACGAGTTTGAAAATTTGTCTGGATGATATTGGAGGTCAGCAGACAAATCGGCTTGTCAGCAAGAATGACATAACCATTTTACCTTTCATTAGAATATAGATTAGAAACTACTCCACTTGACTAAAAAGTGTAGTATAATACATGCATTGTTCATGCAGATTACTTGCGAAATAATTCCTCCAGATCATGAAGGCATTCCAATATCTATTTTATACGTGGACTAGGACTGCATGAATCCCACTGAAATGGCAAACAAAGAGGTAATTCTTCTTGAGCCTTTTGGTCTTCAACGCTAGCCCAAAATAAGTTTAGAAAAAAGATGAAATGATATATATCTGTATCAGTTAATATGTTTAATTATTTGGCCATTATGCAGTACTTTCAGTGATTTGATTTATACATGTAAATTTTGAATTGTTTAATAGAAAAAGATTCAGTTTAAAATTTTAATTCTTGCTCAGAGCACACAAATGATGGAAGGTATTTTTCTTCTGATATACAATGAGGACCTCTAAGGAACGATGTGTGCTTTGGTATTTTTGTCTCTGTTCAATTGATCAGGTCACCAAACTTGCTCAACAGTACATCTCAAATTGAAGGTGTTATGCAATCCAGGTTTTGTTCAACATTGCATTCAGTTATCGATGCACTATAATGTAAACTTGTGCTTACTTGCAACTTGAGCTGTTCAGGTTAAAATGTATATGCCATCATGTATTTAGGAAAGCTGTAATGATCCACTAGACTGAACAATATACAGATAGAACTAAGGGAAACTTGAATTGGGTTATTTGGTGTCTTGTGTAAACTTGTCAAACATAAGAAATTTTTGTATTTTGTATTCCCTTTATCTCCATTGTAAAAATGCCCATGAACTATTTGGAACAGAAATTTTCTCCATTCATTGGGATTTTAATGATATTTCATAATTGCCATTACATTCTTCCAATGGCAATTTTGATCTGGGTAAAGTTGCTATTTTGAGTTTTTGTCACTCTTAACTGCTTCAAATTGTATCCTTGCATCAGCTGAATGTAGTCTTGTCACAGTCTTCAAGTTGTAATACTTTATGATAGAAAAAAATTATCAATATAGACTTAAAAGTTTATTCATGAACCAGTTTAAATTAAATAGTTTTATATTTGTGTTTTGATAAGCAGGTAATATATGATCCACACACTCAGTTGCCAGCTTGCATAAAAGTTGCAGTGATCAGCTGTCATGGTCAGCCAGTTGTATTTTCATTGTCAGCATAAGATTTCAGATGCCAGAATGACTAGGAATGTTTCCTGTCATAGTAGCATTGCTAAAGACTACTAACATGTATGCCAACCAAGATGAATTCAGCACAATCATTATAAATTCATAGATATAATTACATTTTGCACTCACTTGTGTATGAATTACACTGTTAGGTACAATTGCCTTGTAGCAGAAAAAGAACCAAGGACAGACACTATGTCATATTTCAATCCATGTGTGAGAATATTTGGGCAAAGAAGTTTATAGCCACTTAATGCTTCAGTATTCAACAGAGTTAGCCTAATCCATTCACATGGTCAGCCTTTGACTGATTTCATGGCTCTGACAAAAATGCTACAGTTCTACACAGTTTCCAGTTTGTTAGTGAAATGGTGGGTGATACACATATTTGAGTAAAACTAGTCTGAAGAAACTGCTGATTAGCTGAAAACAACATGCAGGCTGTGTTGGTTTCACTTGGCAGCATTGTTAGTTTCACTGTAGCAGCTTCCTTCTGAAGTGTGTTCCATATAAATAATGTTTATACAAATAGACTAAAATCAAACAATTGGCACAAATGATCAGAATGAAGTGTATTTGTTGGATTTATCCCAGGAAATAAGGTTCTATTCCACTTGGATCTCCCCAGAGCTTTTATATAAATTTTGGGAAAGTCTGTCTAGTTCAAATTCTTGCATGACACCATGGCGACTTCTCCAAACATGACTCATTGATAGGCTTTATTGGTCTCACCGATGGACAGTACAGTGGTCCTCCTCTTATACGGCCACCCCTTTTGCACTGAGAAGGTGGCCTTATAAGACAGGTGGCCTTTCCAGAGGGGGATTAAATTTTTTGAGAAGTATATATAATGTACGTAGTAAGAAAGCTACATTCTTCAAAGCATTTAATATCTTCGTTTAAAAGTAACATTAATTATTAAGAGGTTCTTGTTATAACAATAGACTTATTTCAACTGAATATGCATTAATAGTTCTTACTCTTGGCGTAAGTGTGATATGCAAGCGGGTGTTGTTGTCATGCACATTGCAAAACCATTCAAAAACGTAATTTAAATCTTGGTACATACATAATTCTCTTTCCATTTGCTCCATTTTCCCACTGCTGCTGAATAACCTCCTTATTGGTTATGATGTTGTTTATTTGAGTCTTTTCAACATAAAATTGTTTTATTCGAGTCTTTTCTACCTAAAATTGTTCGGCAAGTCCCCCCCTCCCCACCTCACCCGATGTTGTCGAGTAGAATAACCGCCTTTTTTTTCTAAAATAATCGTCTCCGTTTACGTGATGACATGTTAATGTTTGGTAATGATTTATTCGGATGTTGCTAACTGTATGCGATTTAATTATGCAGACGATACTTTTGTAGAGCGGTCAAAATGCCTTCTTTTAAAGAAAGCGATAAATGTGTTGTCACGTGATTTTTCGGTCTTTGTCTGGTACCCTGTTTAGTTCAAGGTTAATTTCTCTGTGTGTGTGTGTCTGCACAAAATCTGTTTTTAGCCTATGCTGACCCTGTTACGATCTTGACAATTACATCTGGTTGTAATCATCAATGTTGCCAACTACAAGACTGATAAAACAATTTTTCTGCATTTAAACAAAATGCCATGTGTTTTTAAAGGCAGCAATCTTGTCACGTGATTCATTAGTCGCAGTCTGGTACCCTATTGTTTTTATATTTCTTTACACTAAGTGAGAGAAGCCAAAACGACTTAATATGTACGCAGATTTGACCTGAACAATAGCACCTTGCGGCCGTTAGGATTTGTAATCTTGACAATTATTGTCAGTAGTAATATCCACTAATTATGAAAGTGAACAAGCTCAACATGTAACTAAGCGAAGCCATAAAGGCTATCAAACCATTTTCCCGCTGACTTGTGTATTGTACATCAATACGGCCACTTCTCAGCAGTTAGGCCTACTACTGTTCAATAATTGTAATCTTAACAATTATCAGAGGGACTAAACCGGACATCTCATGATCACACAGCAGTAAGGCTAATTGGATTACATGTACTTACCTTTTTGTATGGATTAAAATTTGAGTCTTTCTCGGCTTTATGGAATAAATGTGGCTTCTTGTGAGGCATAAATGATATAATATTAACCTTAGTGGTACATGCACTTTAGTCAACACCTCTTTCAGTAACGAAAACCTGACATCGGGAAACAAAAATCGGATTACTTAACACATGTTATGAATAAAATACTGGTTCTGGATACATATTACAAAATAAAATGCGGCTGCTTGTGAGGGGTAAATTTTATATTTTTGCACTAATATGCTGGCCGCTGGCCACGTTAGCGGGGTGGCCTTTCGTGAGGGGTACTTTTGAACACAAAACTTGTTGGTGCCAACGGATTCTGGCCGTAAGGAGCGGGTGGCCGCTGGTCAGGGGAGCCATTCAAGAGGGGGACCACTGTATTTCCGTAAATGCAAGTCAGCAAGAATGACATGTCCATTTTACCTTCATTAGAATATAGATTAGAAACTACTCCACTTGACTGAAAGGTGTAGTATTATGCATGCATTGTTCTTGCAGATTACTTACAAAATAATTCCTCCAGATCATGTAAGCATTCCAATATCTATTTTATAAGTGGACTAGGACTGCATGAATCCCACTGAAAGGGCAAACAAAGATGTCATTCTTCTGGAGCCAAATGGTCTTCAACACTAGCCCAAATATTTTTAGAAAAAAATGAACAATGTATATCTTTATATGTTAATATGTTTGATTGTTTGGCCATTGTGCAGTACTTTCAGTGCTTTGATTAATACATGTAATTTCATTGTGTTTAAAAGCAAATGATCCAGTTCAAAATTTTAATTCTTGCTCAGAGCGCACAAATGATGGAGGATATTTTTCCTGATATACAGTGAGGACCTCTAAGGAACCACTGATGTGTGCTTTGGTTTTTTGTTGTGTTTATTAGAGGTTAAACAATGTCTCAAAGAACCTATACAATGTAAAAACAAATCATGGTTTTTAATTTTTTTTTAAACTCTAGTGGCCTATTGAGGTCATGGTTACTGGCTGACTGAATGAAAGGAGAGAAATGGCTTTTGCATAATAACTTGTTTAGAGTAAGTTTCTTGATAAAACTGGATGGTTTGTATAGATTTTGGGATCTTAAGGTCAGGGGTGATGGTCTTAGTAAGTCTGTCAAGAAAAAAATTGTTCTGCACTGTCAGTTTTCATAGTCACATTGTCCAAAGGTCAAGGTCATTGACTCAGTGGTCAGTAGTCTCTAGAGTTTACCAACAAAGAGGAAAATACAAAACATGCAATATTGTAGCTAATATGTATCTTGTAAATGTGTTCCCAAAATTGTCAGTTTGGCGTAAAAGTGACCCCAAACAATAATTAATAATGAATAACAATAATCTGAACCCACATTAAACACTCATCCACAGCATGTTATAGAACAAATGAAGGCTACTCCTGTTGGCTGATGTTCCCTTTCATCACTGAATTAACTAAAGAAATGACTCGATGTAACATCGTTTAAGTTGGTTAGGCCCACTGGTAAAATGACTATCCTATGCAAGCACTGCACGGTATCAGCAAATTCCAAGTTTTCAATAGGCAATTGACTCTGAACATACCCCTCAACATCAATGTCCAAGTGTCAAAAATTGTATGGGAAGTGTTAGAGGAATCTCGGACTAGAAGTTTCTGTTCATTACCTAACCATCAGAGGTCAGAAAAAGAAGCTGGCTGTCTATTGATCTCAGTGAGTTGGAGCAGCTTTTAATCCATTAATTGTTCAAAGTGTAAACACCTGTTTTCATGCCTAATTATATACCAACTGCCCAAACAAAACATCATGTGTTTCACAACACATGTAATCTGTTAGTTAGTGATTTTATTTAGGAGCCATTTCTACTGAAAAAGAGATACAAGCATTTGTGTGAGTGTGTGAGAGAGAGAGAGATGTATAAATGAGTGCATGTACACAGTTGTAGTTTTATTGATTTGATGGGTGTGTATTAAAGAGCACATTTTCTTTTTCTATGTTAATACTGGATATATTTCATCTTGTGGTACTAAAAACTTTGCCATTCATTAAAATATGTTTTTGGTACCACACAATGAAATATATCTGGTATTAACATAGGAAAAGAAAATATAGATTCTGATTTTCAGACAAAATTATAGACAATAACTGTTCATAATGAACATCAGTTCTTTGAAATGGTACATGGGGGACCATGCTCCATTTAAATGTACCCACCTAAAGTCATACAGGTCATGTATGTGTTTAGTACCAACTATTTCAGTAATGGGTGTCATCTTTTAGAACTTGATTGCACTTACCTTTAAATGGCAATTATTAAATTTATTTGAATCCTCTTACATCCATATTCCTTTGGAAGGTCATTATTTACATGCCTTGAGAAACACACAAGTAAAACTCAGTGATAAAGTATGGATATTTTGAGCAAGGTCAGCCTGGTGTGATCCAATAGAAACCAGATTGAATGTTGCATGCTGTGATGTCAGATTGAAAGCCATAGATGTTGAAAAAAATTTGTACAACCCAATATAATGACAATAAGACGTAACATGCTCTTTTCTGACCCAGTTTAGTGTATGGTCACCATTCTAAAAATCCACAGTGTTGAACAAGTTTTATCTGGAAGTTTCTTAATGATAGTTAAGGTGCAGATCATTCAGGATTGAATAGACTTTGGTTAAACTATATTAGTATTAAATTTCAGAACAACAATTTATATTTAAGATGAGTAAATGTGTTGTCAAGACCACATTGACATGCACTTTAACATAATATTTTATCATTTTCTTCTTTGGATTTACTGAACTTATTTCTCCCTTATATACATATAGAGCAAAGTTTCTGTGTATCTGCAGTTACAGTCTCTGTACCCTCTAAAAGGGGATGACTGTTTTATTCTTGTTCATTCTCTCAAAAAAAAAACTAGTTCAGTCACTCACTTTCTATAAATTCATATACATATGCAGAGGGAGAGTTTGGAAAAATGTCAGTTTTCTACTTGCAAGAAATAACTACTGTCATGAAATTGCACATTCATCATATTTTTGATCATGCAAAATTGAATCTGCAAGATGATAAAGAAAATTTCTGTCCATTTCCAGGAAAGAAGAGAAGAAAAGAAGGCCAACAAAAAGATGTTTGCACAAGAAAAGATCCGTCAAGTGAAGACATTAATTAATGTACAGAACAATTTGCAAGGGATTAAACTGTCATAACGTGAATCAGCAATATGGTGCTCTGAATTAAGGACAAATGGTTGGCCTTGAATGAAAGAGGCTTTCACTATAGCAATTTATATCATTGCCTGTTGCCAAGGTGTTCCAGGTGTAGTTCACATCTTGAACAGAACTGTACTTTGGCTGTTACCAAGGTGTTCCAGGTATAGTCCACATCTTAAACAGAACTGTACCTGGGCTGTTACCAAGGTATTCCAGGTATAGTTCACATCTTGAACAGAACTGTATCTAAGCTACTTGAATAGGGCCAGATTGAATTGTTGTAATCATTGTGTAGGGAAAATCAACAGATTCAAGAATCAAAGAGAAGTATTATTGCTGTGGCTGCTGATATGAGGACTGTGCTTATGCTAGAGACTTGTTAGTTCTACTGGTCAGAGACCAGGAGAGCTTATATCATGGCACATCTTCTGTTGTTCATTCATTCATTAGACAATTACTTGTTTTCTTGACTCCTTAAACTACACACACATGCATCCAAGAGTCTAGTTCGGTTCTAGGTGAAAATGGTTCTCCATAGATATCCAGTAGGGCCACCAAATTAGTCATCATGGAAATTTTTATCACTACCCCTCCTAAATGTATGTCTTATCAGTTTTCAGTTAAGGACTTCTTATGATGTCTGGTTGGTCTTAAGTGAAAAGGATGCTGATCTTAAATACAACAAGGCTGCTGCAGCTACTTTTCCTAAATGGATAGCTGTATCAACATGGAGCTTTCACCAAAACACTTACTATGATATGTAGGTCCTAAATGAAAGTATCAGGCTGCCAAATTGGTCATCATGATGGCCATCTTCAGTATTTTGTTATTGCATCTTTTCCATTAATGGAGTTTTCACTAAATACTTATCCTGTCTAAATGAAAATTATCCTGATCTCAGTCAACATGGCCATCATGGCAGTCATCTTGAAATCTTGTAACATTGTCTCTTGAACAGATGGTTGTATCAGTTTGTTATATTTCCTAAAGACTTGTGATGATATGTTGTGCTCATAAATGAAAATGATGCTGATCACTTCTCCAACATGGTCACCATGGAGGTCATCTTAAAGTTTTGTTATCACTAATCCTCCTAAACAGTCAGATATTTTGATGGGGTTTTCACTAAAATCCTTCTTATGATGTTTAGTTATCCCTAATTCTCCTGAATGGATTGTTGTACAGAGGTTGTTGATGTTCTTGTTGTTAAAGAGAACACATTTTCTTACAACATGTACTTGCTCCAGTATTAAAATGATGCTGATCCAACCTCCAGGATGGCTGCATTTGATAGCCATCATGAAAATATTCCTATGGCTGTTCTCTGTGAACATTGGTTTTATTGGCTTGGGGTTTTCACTAAAACACACTAGCAATTTTTACTGTCTTGTTTGACCTCCAGCATATGGCCATTTTTGAAACTCTTGTTATTCCAACTCATCATGAATGAATAGCAGCATTGGCACTGTTTCCACTGAAACACTTCTTGCATTATGTAATTGATTCTGATTGAAAATGGTCAGATCCAGCCTCCAGAATTATATGCACTTTTGTGATTGTGTTTAAATCTGGATGTAATTGACCTTGTGGTCAAGTCAGGGGTCATTATTTGTATCTATGTGATTTAATGCACATGTACAAACTGTAACTAGTACATATACAAGTGAATTTGTACCAGAGTTTGTATTTAGTTGAATTGACTTGAGGTAAAAGGTCTTGACTCTCGTTATTTGCTGTGCTGGCTTGCTAGCAGTGGTAACAAAAACAAATATAAATGGATTTTAACCAAACCCAGTTCTTGAATATATCTGAAAAATACTTTGTATGATTACAGTTCAGTAATGTGTTTTTTTATTTAAAAAAAACAAAAAAAACCCCAAAGTATTAATTATATATATCATAATTTAACTGAACTTGATATTTGGATATATAGGGCTTTACAAATTTTATATAAGTCTGCTTTTTCCAGAATATGACAACATAATGTCACAAATAAAGTTGGTAAAGTAAAATAGATGTTTCAAGGAAATCATATTTATTTGCAGATAAGGAACTTTTGTTTTCTTGAATTCATTTGCACCAGAAAACCATATGCCAATAATTTGAAGTTGTCAAAAAAAGAATAACACAAATAGATATGTTGATGGGTAGAAAAGAAAGGGTAAGAATACATATAAATTGTTTCAAAAAAGCAAAGACAGATGTGAATGTATATAGATAGAACTTAATACATAGATAATGGTTTTGGAAATGGTTAGTTTTTTTAAAGATATGTTTAGCTAAATGACCTTGAACTGAAAAATTAAATTTTACTTTTAAATGGGTTCATTAGATTTGTCTGTGGAAATTTTGTCAAGTTTCCTTTTCCTTGCTTAGATAAGGCTAGCAGACTGGTTTCTTAAACTACATGAACAACACAAAATTTTTTGTGATATTTTTTATACTCACAACTGAATAATTTGTGAACTCTTATTTTGTCAGGTTAGTAAAGGGTTTGCCTCCACATCCAAATAGTCATCTTCTTCCTTAAGTTTTAATCCTATTACCTTGAAATAGGTGAATTCATTGAAACAATCTTTGGCAAGTTGATTCTTTTCAGTCAGCAAGCTTGGCCCTTATTAGGGGGATCACAGACCTGCCAACTCTTAACGATTTTGCTGTAAGTCTTATGAAAATTACCCTTTAAATACGGACTTACGGACCTAGCAAAAACTTCGGAAAAATGATTGTTGCCAAAAAGCCAGGACAATTGGTTCATCCGTGTTTGATATGGATCTGGGTTTCAAATTAGAATTAATAATTTTGTTAGGGAACCAGACTAACTTTACAGCAGCACCGCAGACACTTTAAACTGCACCTATTTGTTCATGTAAAGTGTCTGCATGATCAAACTGTTGATTGTAGAATTTTTTTTAAAAATGGCGTCCAGCAGGCAATAGATTTTTAAGACGAAAGGGAAAATAAGCTTCTAAAAAGTTTTAATAATCAACACAGAAGTATAAACATGAGTATTCAGATTCTTGTGAATAAAAGCTAGAAAGGACACAATTACGTTTATTGGATATCGCGTGCCAATTTGAGTATGTCTCATGGCAGGAGATATAATTGCCGTCGTCATGTGAAATTGAAAAAGAATTTCCAAGAATTATGTCCAGTTGAGAGATATCAACAAGCCATTGAGTTGCATAGGGTTTGGAACTAAAGTTTGTGCAACTGTATTAGTGGTAAATAAAGTCTACGCATACTTAACAAACTTTTCAGTTGAATATAATGTTTATCGTCGCTGTGTCAAACTTTTATTTACCTTTACAGTAGCAGTTATTGATACTTTGTTACACCTTACTGAAAACTGGTCAATCTTATGGAGAAAAATCAACTGCCTTACTGAGACGGACTCGTCAGGGTTGGCAGGTCTGGGATCATGAAATGACCATGGCTTTGTTAGTACTTGAAACTCTCTGAATAATGTAGATATATAAATCTCTCTCGCTCTCATGTTTTAAAATCAACAGTATAGGGATGATTCTTATGAATAGAATAAATTTAAATGAATACCAGTTCTGATTGTACATGGAACTAACTGGTGCGAGAAGAGCTTAATGTTGCCTTTTTTATATCCATACTTTGCTTAACAGTGACTTTAATTTCATCATCCACATTCTTTTCTAAAAGGAGTTGATGATCCTTTGCACAGATAGTTTACCAAGTACCAATTATTTTGTTGGTAACGTCAGTACTTCTTTCTGTATCCCCCTGCTTGCTTTGATATTAATTAAAAAATTATATTTTATAGAGCTAACGTCTAATCTGTAATCCTATATGCACTAACTTTGGCTGTCCTGATTATAGGTGATGCTTTCTTTCCATGTAGAGCTCCTTGAATACCATTCAGATAAGACCTAAAATGTTCTTATGATTACAGCATGTATGTATATGACATGTCTATGGCATATTTTGGTAATTTGCATTTTCAAAGTGTTCGATGCATGTTGAAGTTAAACATTTGTACATTTTTAAAAATGATTTTATCAATTTCTTATGGGTAAATTGTCACTATTGGCAAGAAGGTGGCAAATTATATTAAGAAAATTTAACCATACAAAAATTTTCTGTTGTGTATGTCGATGAGTGGAAAGACATTCAGCTTGCTTTTGATTTCTGGCTTGTAGTTTTCATTTAATTTTGTTTGCAAAACTGTCAGTTTGGTGAGTGTCTTTATGCACATGTTGTTATGAATGCTGGGGTATATAGATTGAATGAATTTTCATAAAAAAGTAAAATCATTATGAATGTTATTTTAGGTCTTCAAAAATTTTTATTGTTAAAGGCAATTAGAATATCCGTGATAAGCTTGAGTTCATTTGTGACAAGAAGCGTGGAGATCATGATCTTACTAGAAGATGTGAATGAATTAAAAGTCCAATGATAATTATGGTGTTTAATTTTGTTTTAAATTGTACCCCAGGCCATTTAACCCAACTGATACTCCAGCCATCCATCTACCGCACCTATGAAATGACAATACACATCAGTAGTGATTGCTGACAAGACCTAATTAACTGCACACATCTTAGGCAACAGACCATATATAGTAACTTTGATTATCAGTATCTAAAAAAAAAAAAGGTTTCCAAAAGAAAATAAAGGGCCAAATTTTATGGAGTTTATAGATTAAATTCATTATCGTAACTTGTTGTTGGGTTTAATGCCATTTTTCAGCACAAGATGGGCTATACATGGTGGCCAGTATAAATGGTGAAGAACCGAGGAAAGAACCACCGACCCATGAGAAGCTACTGGCAAGCTTTCTCATATACCCACACTGGCCGAATCCTAGACTTGAACCCATGTGGACAGAGGGGAGATGGCGGTGGTCTGTCACGGTTAGTGCTTTAGACCACTCGGCCACTCAGGGCCCTCCATTACCATAAGCATAATTTAAAAATAAATTTATAATGAAGTAGGAGATGCTGGTTTTCTGTGATAGGGTCAATTACAGATCAGTACAGTAATATGGTCCGTTGGAGATGAGTTCAGTGGTAGAGTCAGTAACAGATCAGTACATTAATACCGTCAGTAACAGTACAGTTGTTAGGTCAGTATTGGATAAGTACCATGGTAGTGTCAGCAACAGGTCAGTACAGTAGTAGGGTCAGCAGCAGGTCAGTAAGATATCATTACAGTAGTAGAGTCTGCTAAAAATCTATTATCTGATGTGGTCAACATTGTTAAAAATGGAAATGTATTTAAATTTGTGTGATGGGTGTAATTGGAATTTTTAAACGTAGCTTTAAAAAAATTTCAGTTGTATCGCTACAACCTTTGCATTTTGGCAGTTTATTGTGAAATACATTCAAAAACCAAAATACACATTTTTACTATAATACTCATGCAGATAAATGTTTTAAGACTTGTATGTATTTGAATAATGATACAAAAGTAAAATAAAATTGGATTTAAGTTATTTTTTTAAAGAATTATTTGCACTTTTCTATTTATTACGTTTGTGTAATGAAGTCACTTGGTTGTACATGATTGGACAGCTTTAATCTCCTTTTGTGTGTCAGTTATATTTATTTACTTTAAAAAAACATAAGTATATGATATATACACTGAAATTATGTTAATATATATTCTGGCACTTCACAATTATTGTTTCACTTTTATATTCTAAACTCTGACCAATGCACAATTTATCGTACTGGTTCAATCGAGCAAATCCAAGTAAGTCTGAGTGATGTTATTCAATGAATTGCACTAGAAATTGATAAAAAGTAAATAATTTGTATCAAAATCGCTTAAAGTTTGTTTTGCTTATTATTATTATTAAAACAATTACAACTGTTAATATCATGGTGCATACCAATATTACACCTAAAAGTGTGTGTGTGTGTGTGATTTGGATTTTTAACGTAGCTTTAACAATTTTTCAGTCCTAAAACATGTAAATAATTTTGGTGTTTATTTCGGGTTCTGAGCTTATTTCAGTGTTTCTAGTAACTAGAAACAATGAAATAGTCAAAAACCCAAATGTACACCGAAATACACTCAAAAAAGTGGAATAAACACCAAAATATGCATTTTTTAAAACCATAATACACATGAACAACCAGAGAAAGGAAACAATGTAATGTACCTACATGTTTATCAACGAAAACCACCAATTAAACAGAAAAAAATCAACCAAAGCCCCGGTTACATATACGTAATTAAATTGCTTGTGTGTGTGTGTTTTAAAATTCTTTTTTATTTTATTTTTGTTTCATTACATTTTGTTGTAATGATAATTTTCATTGGATTTGAATATCTTTTCAGAAAATTGGCTTGACCCGATTAGATTACAAGTTACTTCAGCACTATTTTTAGTTCATAGATTTTGTAAACATCGAGTGAAGACGATTGGCTGTTGCCAAGGTCATTTCGGCCCGCGTGTTAGCTGAGTTGTAAACAGCCTTTCTTTTTTATATATTTCCAGTGTGAGAATTTGATTCTTAGATGGGGCTATTCTAGCTACATGATAATTGTCATTTTTTTATTGCGCTGTTCAAGTTAGAAATCACGTAGCCTGTCACGTGAACTACTATGTGATCTAAAATCAAGGCTTAAAACAGCCATTTTCTACTAGATCTAGTCAGAGTCGTATGTTTACACCTTGAAGGTACAAGGTGTTTCAATTGTTGATGTCAGATTGTTTTGAAGTTCATCTATTTTTTTGGGAATTTAATGATTTATTCTCTAGAAAACTAAACAAGTGCTTCATATTTATAAAAGTTCTGGGAGAAAGAAATTCAGTGGAAATTTATTCTGGAGTTTAATGGAAACGTTATAAACTGTGATTCAACGAGGATCTGTTACCATCAGTACAGACATCATCTGACGTCATCACCTCCATATTGGAATTTCATCGAGATTCGAACCCGGATTCAATTAGAACTGTTTAGTGATAGGACTTATATTTTTCAATCTTAGGATTAAATTTTGGATTATATTCACAAACCATAAGTCCTATTTTCTATTTTTTTACATTGTTTTCTGGGGAAATAAATTATTTTGTTAAAATATATAAAGCTTGTTGGCTTCACTCTTTTCTCTTGTTTTTGTACGAGCCTACACGTAACACCACAAATAAAGCAAAAGCTGTACAATTTGAATATGGGGTACCATCACTGGAAATTGTGTGAAAATGACAGTGCATATTATCAGGAACAAGAACAACCAAGAAATGTATCATCCCCATTTGAGCAACCTTCTGCACCCAACCGGATGACGACTATAATAAATAGTGTGCGAACTGGAAGCGGATGATGCAGAATCAGAGCCAATGCAAGCAGAGGCTGCACAATTGATGCGAATGATTCACAATTAGAGCGAAAGAAAGAAGGCAGCCTTGGTGGATTGTGTGACCTTAATGAGACAAAATTATTAATGTGATCTATCAGACTATGTATCTGCTGATGCAGTCACACTTTATTATGCAACAGGTGGCCCATGGTCGAGAATATAGGAAAGAGGCGATAAGACAGAAGAGTAATTATTGGAAAGATAGAAGTAAGTAAAAGTGAGCCAGTCCATGTTTTTGTCACTTCATACTCAGACCAATCCGACTACAGTGGTGGCGATGAGATAGATGAACCTCAACTGGCACAGTCCTGAGAATCACTAGGCCTTCTTGGAGCTGTATAGTGCATTAGTGGATTTCGGAAAGCTCCTGTTTGTGTGAGATACCAAGTTGGGAGCTTCAGCAGTTGTTGATGGCAGTTTATTCCAAGTCCCTATTGTATGTGGAAGAAAGCTGAACTTTAAACAGTTTTTTTTAATGCGGGCTTCAGTATGAACTTCTGCCTGTAATTTACCCCCGTTTGGCTATATGCTAGTGTTAAGTATTTGTCCATGGGTATGTCCACTAGGTTGTTCATTATCATTATAACATGGTCAGCTGGGCCTTGGTTCGCCTGGATTCAAGTGATTCCCACTGGAAATGATCCAACATTGCACTGACGTTGCTAGTATTTCTGTACTGTTTATGGTGTATCTGTCAGCACACCTCTGAACCATCTCTATCATTATTGATCAGATCTTGTTTTATGTGGGTACCATACAGTTGAGGAGTAATCAAGGCCAGGTCATATAATCAAGAAATATGCTGCACATTTTACTTCCTCCTTGCTGATTTGGAGGTTGAGGCTCAAGAAACCAAGGCTGTTCCCTTTTTTCACCATTTTATCTATGTGATGTTTCCAAGATACTGTGTTGCCTGCGCAGTAGCTAGTTTGTGCCACTTAAGAGTGTCATTGGACATGATTGGCTATTTCTTCCTTTAGACTCTTAGGGTGTTGCGTTTTTCTGCGTGGAAGAACATGTCCCAGGTTCTTTCCCAGAGAGCCTCTTGGTTCAATCCTTCTTGTAGGAACTCGCAATCCTTGGAGGCATTGATTTCCCGGTAGACTATACAGTCATCGATAAACTGCCTTGTGTTGGTTTTGAAGCTTGAAGGTAGGTCATTGATGAACACCAGGAAGAGGATGGGACCCAAAACACTCCTTTGGGGTACATGTACTGCACTATCAACTGGTTCTGGGTCTGGTGTTGCTCCATCTATGATAACCTGCAAAAATCTCTTGTCCATTTCAGGGCATCAATTTGTCAGTGATTGCTCATCAATGATATCACAGATCTGGGTATGTCTTCTTTGTTAAGGCAGGAACTCATTGAAGATATTGATAATGTATATTACAAACAAAATTCGCACAGTGATGATGAATTCTGAAGCACTTGCTGTTTTACATAAAATTAATACTGTGATAAAGAGTTTCATTGCTAATACAACTGAAACGGTTCATCAATGATTAATTTCTCATCAATTAAAGAATTTACTGTGACTTTTTCTACATCAATCACCAAGAGTGGAAGGTTGCATACTTGAGACTGCATTGATATCATTGTGACCTTATACAATTGGACTAATATGCAGTCATGGCCGTTTGGTAGTCTTGGTGCAAATAAGTCATTCGTGTGATTGGGAGACAGTGACGCCAACTGGAATGATACTGAACTTACCATGGGTGCATACAGCATGGAATAGATCAAAGAAGCGATTCGATGGTGAATCATACTGATGACCGGTAAAGACAAAACATTTTTATGTAAACATAAGCCTACACTCGGCTGTCATTTCAGTTGTTTCTGATCACATCAATAAGAGCAATTCTTGATTGACCCAAAGACATTCTCAAGGACAAAGGTTTTTTACACATGGGATACCATATTGTGCCAGACATTGTCAGCATTACTACAATAATTCAAATCAATTTAAACTGTGATGCCATCAGTGGCAGTTATAAAAGTGGAGCTTTCTCAAGTGTAACCTCCCAGGGTTATATACTGTTTGGGCTTTCCCGATTGTGGAACCAGGTGATTTGATATATATTATTCTCGTGGTACATGTGTATATGATGACCAGATGACACATTCGTTTTACTCTTGTGGATCAGTACGGGCCTTGCACAGGAGACATTGAGAATACAAATGTGCATTAGAGATCATCCTGACATTTAAATATAATGACGTTCATACATGGACATGTGATACCTGTGCATGGTGTTAACACAAGAAAACCTGTTTACATAACATATTATGTAACTGCCCTTGGGGATGTTGTTTGTGGATGGTTTATGGGTACACCAAAAGTTCTGATTACCATGTCCTCGCATGCTGCACTAATCTCTAAACAGGTTGCAATAATAGTCGTTGATAGTGTCAAAAACATTGCTTTAGATCAGTTAAAAATTCAAGGATTGCCAGAAGTTCAGTCAATTCAAGATTGCTCTTCCATCAACTGCAGTGAGTAAAATCATCAATGAAGATGCTGAACAAGGTATAGCTGATTCGGCTATAGCAAATTTAACAATGGTAAGTGGATCACAGTTGTGGACAGAATGCCAAAATTGCATTTGACGAAACAAATAACGTTTAATTGGAAACCAAAGTTCCCCATGGCTCAGTTCAAAAATATATTTTGATCCCGCATTTGATGTCGTTTATACAGTCTGGAACTGTCAACGCTGTTGTTTCTCATGCAAACCACAGATGTGCAGCCAACAAACAATATTCAGTGACAGTTTACATGGCAAATAAGTACGTAACGTGGATTTAGTGCACTAAAACATATTTGTGGTATTTCAAAATGTCGATGAGAAGGTAAACAATATAGTAGTGCTATGATATTTGACAGACTTGAGGTGTCCGATGTTTCTTTGCACTTAAATGGTCATCAAGAACCCATAAAAAAAGTTGTGCTTCAATAACAACCAAGTCGTACATGCATACAATAAGCTGTGGTCATAATGGACCACTATCAGAACATTGACACAGTTCTCTAAATTTCCCAGTATGACTTTCATATTATACTCAATTACTTTTAATTGGAGCAACTGGGATTGTTTAAACAGTCTGTGGTAGACATGTACTTTAATACCCATTCTCACTGACAGTTCTGGTGCCGCTTACAGATGCATTGCCTTAATCCTTCCTGATAAGATGCTGTTCTTGGCGGGCACATATATTCAACTGAAGGTCCTTGACACACCTGTGAAAAATTCACAGAATTGTAGTTGGACCTTATCTGTTATTTTTTAAAATAATAATGTCCTATCACAAAGTTAAGGTTGGTCTTAGTAAAATCAGTTCTGAAAAAAAACGCAATAAAAAATAAAACAGTTGCGTACTCACATTGAGGCATTCTCAGCCAAAGTTAAATGCAGTTACCCTCATGTGGTTAACCCAGACATAGAAGTATCTGCTTAATGCGACCAAATGAAAGAACACCTATGTGACATTCAAGTTATCTAAATCAGATGTGATGCATTTGCAAAAGACCCATGGAATATTTTCATTTCTCACAGCAATTCCAGTGCTTTTAGCAACCGTCACTCCACTGGTGCAAAAGTAGACTAGGGCAGCAACCAAAATGAATGTGTAAAACTGTTTTGGTGGCAGACCTTTCAGGTCCATCAGTGGACCTTCAGTTCATGTAGAGACATGGGGTCTATCAAAAAGAGAAAAGGTCTTTGATTACCAAGGACAACTCACAGAACACCCACTGGTCAAAGTCTTGGACTGCTCTGTACAACTTGCACAAAGCTTTGCTTGTAACCAGTTTTTATTTACACACAACAGTAAAGTCTGTCAAACATTTCTTGTATGTTTTTATACTGGATGAACTTGGAGTCAAAGGCTCTTATATGATAAAGAGAAACTGGCATTATCAAGTTGCATTTGACAATAGGACATGGAACGCATTGGGTCGCATACATAATAACACCCAACATCTTTTATACTGTAGTGACCATGGCTTGAGTCACAATGATTGATACTATTTTCAGTCTTTTGCTTTGATGTATATATTATATATTAAATGCAGATGAATTGTAATGTTTCACTTAAACTGCATAGAAGTTATATTTATCTCTAATTTCCAAGTACTGGCAAACTATCAGCGAATCCTAACCGATTTTTAAGTGTAACATCTTTTCCACGTACATGTTCTTTCGGTGAAATATCTTTGAAAATTTGATGTAACCTTTTCAGAGTGTGCTGTTTTTGCTTACCTGCTACACATATTATATTCTTATGCTACTACTGTGAGTACTTCATGTAAAGTACAGATGTAATCGTGAAGAGAAGCATCTATATGTAGTCCTTGTATCACAATGTTCACCATTTTGGATTGTCATTTGAAGGTTCTACACTTGCATTTGCAATTATCTCTTCATGGATATAAAGTAGGGTACTTATAAGTAAGTAATATGCATGTTTTAGTGATAATATGGTTGCAATACACTGTATAGATGTATGCAATTCATGCTTTAATGCAACAATAACAGTTGTCTACATTATGTACATAACCCGCATCTACATTATTATGTATTTATGTATTTACAATGTTGATATTTTATACCCTGTGAAATGTAGGCCTACACTCTGTACCATTGTTGCTAAATTGGTTTAAAAAACAACAACAGCAACAAAAAAAACCCCCAAAAAACAAAACAAACAGAACTTGTGAAGTTTGGAAGGCCTGTTGTTCACCATGCAACAGGTGGCACACCATACAAGACACTGATTGATTAAAGGTTTACATGCCTGCAGTGATTGGTTGAATTTTGTCATGTTTTGTCCAGAAAGGTTATAACTAAGGGTGCTCAATCATTGTTGGTCAGGCAACTGACAAGAAAAGTCCGTGCCATAATTCAAAGTTACAGAAAAGCAAAGTGTCAAGATATTCTGAATCTTGAGGAATAGCTCACTACAATATCAAATAAACAATAAAACTAGATTTCTTCCAAAATAGATTGGAATAGTTGTCTCCCACCACACCCGACAGGTACCCCACCCCATTAATCCAGTTTACTATATTAGAATTACAGAAAACGACCTGTGCACAATAACTGTAGTTCTCCATTTATGTATTCATTAAATATTAAGTTGATCTTGACTTTACATTGATGAAATAAAACTTTTCCATTCCCCAAATACTTGTGACCATTTCTAACACAACACTCTCCCTTCCTATGTACGTGTAGGACACTTAAGGGGCAATAGGGTTCTTATAATATTTTGACTGAGGAGGTGGACGACAACAGCTTATAATTTGGATAACACAATTTTACTTTAACAATTCAGAATTTTGTTTCAATAAACAGCAATAATATAAGCAAAGAAATGTAACCTCTCCATCTTATCAGTCACTGTAGGTGAGTGGTAATATGTCACAAAAGATCATGGATCGAATCCTATTCCATGCCATTTTATTTATATTTTGTTTATATTTTTAGTTATGCTTTAATTTTGTTATCTTGGAATTAGAAAAATACAGTGCTCCTTGGACTTACTCAAAGAATTATCTTACACAGATTTATTGTGAGAATGTACACAAAACACTGAAGAACATACAATGTAAATAATAACTAAGAAATCGGCTACTTTCAAACTCTTAATACACTTTAGATATAGTACTACTCATATAGCTCATGTACGTGCTCTGAGTAACTTTTTGCAGCTATAAGTGTCATTTTAGAGACTTTGATTACACACACCTTTAAATAGTGTTTGTTCACTTTATTTTGTATCCTGTCCATCAAAATTCCATTGAAGATTATTGTATAAATTCCTCGAAAAATGCAAAAGAGCAAATTCAGTGATAACATACTTTGACATTTTTAGGCAGTCAAGCAAGCCTGGTGATCCCACTGTTTTTATCGTGCATTACAATATAAGAGGGAACGTGCCTGCAGTTGGGAAGAAGTTGTACTATAAACATAAACAGAAATGCGACACTGTCAACATTTATAAACAAAGAATGGGAAAACAACAGCTGGTGAAAAAAAAAAACAGCATGCAAGTCCTATAAATTGGCAATTATATAACTATGTATATATCTTCTGTATGGTATTGTCATGTCTTTTATTTCAATTCATACATAATACCAATATTTCCAATACAAATATGTTCTATCATACATGTTGTTGTTGTTGTTGTTGTTGTGGGGCTTAACGCCATTTTTCAGCACACGATAGGCTATACATGGAGGCCAGTATTAATGATGGAGGAAGAAACCGGGAAATCCCCAGAAAGAACCACTGACCCACGAGAAGCTACTGGCAAGCTTTCTCACATATCCGCATTCACCGAATCCTAGACTTGAACCCACGCAGACAGAGGTGAGATGGCAGTGATCCGTAACGGAGAGCGCTTTAGACCACATGGCCACTCGGGGCCCCCTATCATACATGTAAAAGACAGTAGAAACATGGTCATCGATTCAGATTTATTTTAGTTAAATTTTGCATCATGCTAAATTATCATTTTGAAGAAATGTCATATTCGCAAGCTAAGAACAAAACTTATTGTATGTTACTCCTCCATCCCATTCATAGTTGAACATCTGTACAGGAGATGACTGAAAATGCACACAACTTCTTGTTCACGAGATTGTACATTGATTCCCCCTGCAATAGTAATGGTTCAATCCAATATCAACTTTCTTTACCCAGTGTAATGCTGAACTGCCATTGTAAAAGTCCATAGCATTCAATAATTTTTGTCTGGAAATTTTGTTATGACAATTCATGTGTAGCTCACTCAAAAATCATGATTAATAAACTTTGTTATAACTTTATTACAATTATATTTTAAAAATAAAATTAATTTTTAAATTTATATCAGTAAATGCGCTTGCATGAGCTGTGTGACTTTTAGTGAACTCGTTCAAGCATAAAATAAAAAGAAACTTTGTTCTGAGCGAATAACGGAGAAAGTTCATTGATTGGGTGTCAATACTGGAGTTTTTCACCCACGAGATTCACTCAAAATTTATTAAACACTTTATATTTCTACTGGAGGCAAAGAAGTATAGTATTCTACAAGTTTTAACAAAAACAACCTACAAATACAGAATTGATGGAAATCAGTCACAAATATGAGTATGTCTCACAGATCAGGTATGTGGCAGCCTTACAATTATAGTCTTTATCAATCAAGATGCATGGCGACTGTGCAAATAGCCTTGACCTTAGATTCATGTATTAGCTATGTTTGGCATGTCTTGCAAATCATGGGAAATAAATTATTTGTTGACTTTACAGAACTTGTTGGTTTTCAATCCTTTCTGTTACTTAGCTTAAGACCACAGTCATAACTGAAAATTTTTACTGTTCTTGTATCCCTACTAAAATGTAAAAACAAAACTCTTACTCATCAACTTCCAGCCATCTGTGCTACTAGTGTGTGCTTCTGGTGGTATTTTAATACACTTGAATATTTAGTACTATGTTGTGAAATCAAATTTACCATTTTGATACATATGAGTAATTAAACAACACTTTATAAACTTCTCATTTATAAATTTTAAAACATATCTTAAAAGATCTAACCAAATTAAAGTAGGATATCAATACATTTTAAAAGATATCTTACAAACCTAATTAGATATCTTATAAAATTTTGTCATAATAGTTGTAATTTAATTCTTATTGAAAATTCCAAGACATATTTTAAAAATTAAGCTGTCCACTCAGTATTGCAGGATCTTTCAAGGTCAGAATTTGATTTCACTCATTTCCAAGACTTTTCCAGGAACATCAAATTCCAGGATTTTTTTCAGGCCTGCATGATCCATGTTTAAAGGTGTTGAGGGCCCCTAAACACATCTGTAGCCTGTGAGAGTGTATATGGGTGTACACAAGAAAGAGAGAGAGAGTCAGACAGACAGACACTTTTTGCAGTCTTGTAACAAAATCAAAAGTAGAGAAGACCAGATTGGTTTTTTATGTTAATTTTTATTCAGCAAGAAAGCAAATTTCTTGTGACTTAATGAAAATGTTAACAAATTATCAGCTACCTGAGATACTAACATAAGGCATCATACTTCATAGGATCATACTTCATAACAGTCATGTGTAATTTCAGTGTGGTCATGAAAACATAGACAAAGAATCAAGCCACTTGAGTACTACAAGACTGATGCAACTAAATACAAATAATCTCAAGTTATAATTGATGGTTACATTATAAGGGCTTGCTCACAACAATTTGCACCATAAGGCCTTCAACTGATGAACTTGTATTGGGAAACCAAAGTTAGGACAAGATGGACATGCAGAGACCATGTCTCCTCTAGCTGTTGATGTGGATGTGCAACTTCTTCAAGGTCTCATCAGTACGTGCAACATCTCACGTAAAGGTAAAAATATTTAGTTTGACTCAAAAGGGTAATATATCAGTCCACAAATGGAGTAGACGAGACATACAGCTCTATGAAACAGTTTTCACACAAGATTGCATCATATGTTAAATGGTTCTTCAAATATAATACTGATTACAAGCAACACCCCATGTAAAGATATTCCATTGATTGACAAGGGCGAAAACTGTGTCCAAATGGATGCAGATGACCCCAAAATCCCGTGAGTGCAAACCTAGATCAAAGAGGCATGGTTCCTATCAAATTCAATCAGAATATGCTGAATGGTTCTTAAGCAATAGTGACTGCAAGCAACATTCCAAGTTTCATCATTTGAAGTCAAGGAGTACAACTCTGTCCAAAATGAAACGGAGACTAAGCCAATAAAAGACACATGTAAGTATATGAGAGAATGTTCATTGCATCAGAATATGCTGTTTGGTTCTTGAGTAATGCTAGTTACAAAACAACATCCCAAGTGAAGACATGAAGTAGCACTAAATAGCATCAGGCAAGGTCCACATGACCGCACATACTATGTCAGATGAAAATCATTCACTACAATTCATTACAAGACAGTAATCAACATGTAGGTATTTTGTACTAGTAAGAGAATGGAGAAACTATAAATGAAAAATTTACAAGACAGACTTTTCTTCAGGTTATTTCACCCATTTATTTTTAAACTGTGACACACCCACACTCTAATAGTGAGTGAAACTCAGTAAAACCCTGCATTTTCAACCTTGGGCCCAAGTATTTAAAATATAGATCTAAAAGTGGACCATAAATGAATCATTCACCTTCAAAACTATTTCGATGGAGACCCTCTGGAAACAGGAATCATTAATTTTTGGAGCAAGCCATTTGAGCATATAACTGATATAGATTGATATCTGTTAATACAATAACGGACCAGGCTCTGATTTCACCAATGTGTCTTAATATTTAAGTCCAGACTTAAAACATTCAATTAGTCAGTCTTAAGTCAGACTTAAATTTTATACCACCGGGCTGCTAGATTCTATACCTAAGTTTAAGTCCTAACCTAATTTATGTTGCTGAAATCCAGGCCAGATCAAGTCAATATTTGGTAGTAGCATAAATCCTGAAGCATATAAGGCAATGCATAGTCCAAGTCTACTATTTATTTTTTTACAAGGTACCTTTCAACTTTGGTAAGATATTGTAGAAGAACTAATTACTCTAATATGATAATGTTAACATCATAGTTCAAGGTAATCACAAGAGAGAGAAACAATGCAAGCAGCAATGGAAAAAAATACCAGCAGCTAACAACAGCCAGATTGGAGTCCAATATCTTTATGAAATCATCAATGCAGACAGTGACTTCTTTTGGAATCAACAAACTGTTTGCATGTCATGTAGTCAGTGCATATATTTTATACCTGAGCAATACAAATTAATTTACTGTATCTCTGACACATGATGTGGGCTCCTCAATGTAAATATATTGTGACACTGTTTTGTGTTTGAGCTCATCAAGTGGGCGGAGCTTGCTGTCTTGCAGGAGTTTCCGGGCCTGAGGGCTGCGGGCATCCAGACAATGGATCCCTTTATGATAGGAGATGCTGCCTGTTGCCCTGCAAGGTGAAGGACATTTCCTCACTGGCTCAATAGAGAAGCAGACTTTCTGCTCACCACTTATTTCCTGTTCCACAACCTTGTTCTGATAGAGTGGGCTGCATTCATCTGAAACAGAGAGCAACATTTTTAAACATCAGTCATAAGTTTCATTTTCATTTTGGCTAATTCCAAAGCATCTGTCTCACAAAAAACTGAAGCATACAACATCAATTTCTTTGTAAAGGCTGAGGGCAATGTAGTCAAAGAACATCAGATGCATACAGTAATAATTTTCCTTTTGCATTTTTTGAGTTTGTTTTAAGAGCATAAATTTTTTTTAAAAATGGCTTGTTTAACATCCATCAATTTGCTAGACCCATATTCTTCCTTGGTTGTTGTGAAGGGTGTTACTGGATGAATAAATACGTAAGTTTGGCACTGAAATGAATAATGTCAAAGATCTTAATGCAGTAGTAATTTACTGAACCAATTTTACCTGAAGATCTGCAGAACTCCTCAACTCTGGCCTGTGCCTGTATCTGGAGGGCATTGCATGTGTCATCAGGGATGAGGTAGCTAGCACTGAGAGCTGCATCATGGAAGCACTGTCTCTGCTGGGGGTCCTGAGCCTCATTACTCTTTTGACCATCATTGTTACCACAAATGCCACATGTTCGAGATTTCATCCAGTTGGATACCTGCATGGACATTACAGGTAGTTATAGAAAATACATGATCAAAAAGTAACCTTAAGAAACGCTGACAATTCTGATACAATAACGATTGTAACAACAAGATTACATGTTAGTAACATTTTTTTCAGACATGCAGTCTTAGAGCAAACATTTTTTTGAAAACAAATAGTACTTGTACATTCATAGTAAGAAAATAACTTAAGAAGATATCAGAAGTGGAATATTTTCTTTTAAGTTTGTTCCTAGCCAAAGGTGTACTAACATTATCCAGATACATAATATACAAGATTTTTATCTCAAAACAACTGAATGTGATATAGAAAATAAAAATTCTCTTTGTTTTTGGATGATAAAAACTATTTTTTTTAAATATATTAAAAATGTAACACTCACTCCCAGTCCCTATTAATGAAATTATGATTTATGTCACTGATTTTCTGCCATTAAAAGTGTAAGTCTTACTCCAAATGTGAATTGAATGCAAAAAGGGATACTCCTCATTTTCCTCCTTTCCTCCCACCCTTCCAACATATGCATACATGTGATAACTCCTAAATATATCATCTGAAGTCCTTTGTAAAAAATATCTGAAGTCCTGTATACAAAATATCTGGAGTCCTTTTACACAAAATATCTGGAGTTTCACTAAAAATATGGAATTTGTAAAGACCTTCCTAATTTGCTTTTGCATAATATCAAATTATCATGTTTTAATGCTCTTTTTTTAAATACATTGCTTTCATTTGCAAATACAGTAAAATTATTTCCATATTTATTATAGATTGACATTTAATTATTTATCTGGTTGAGATGAAATGTCCTATCGCATTAATCAAAAGATATTTCCTACTCATTTCTGATATAACGTAAACTTTGTAAATACTTTGTGAGTAGGTGTTTCAATCACATTATAAAAATGCATCTAAGAGATACTTTCTGTACAAGCAGGTTTTATTTTAGGAGATACCATTCATGTACTAAGAAAAAAGTATATGTGTTTTTGTCTAACTTCCATACCATGCTGGTGGCTGGGTAGTTAGAACATCTGCCTTGGATGAAGGAGGTTGCAGGTTCAAACTCTCGCCGAGTCATACCAAAGACTTATTAAAACAATGGTACTAGTAGGTGCCTCACTAGGCGCTCAGCATTAAGAGGTTAATATTAGGACTGGTTGGTCTGGTGTCAGAATAATGTGACTGGATGGGACATCATGCTACATGTCTGTAGCATGATGCCCCAGTACTAGACATCACTATAAACTGCCACACTGCAGACATCGTCGCGATATGACTGAAAAATTGTTAAAGGTATGTTTTTTAAAAATCCAAATCCAAATCTAACTTCCATTATTGAATGGTTTTGAGTGAGGCAGTGACACACCCAAGTTAGCATTATCATGGTGGTGCCCCATGTCATACACAGATTATCTGTGAATGAATGCACTTTCAAAACTCAAAGGAAAGGAAATAACCTGAGGGAGGTCTGCATGGGTGGATGTTTGATTGTAAGAAATGATCAATAGCTTTTGAGTTTGTTTTGAGACATGCTCATTAATAGGACACTGCTTTGCTACATGCTCTAGTGGATGAGACAAACTTTTTTAATCAAAAAGTGCATGTATGGACATATCCCATGGGCCATTAGGGTATGAGATATTTGAAAATAACGAATGACTTCAATGTATGAATGGGGAATTAATGAAGACTGTTAAAACAAAATGCTACATTAGGTCTAGTAGTAAGTTTAGATTGATTACCTCAACAATGGTTTGTTGTCCATCAGTGACAACTACAAGGTCCAAGGCAGGTACAGAAATAACCATACTGTCCTTGTTCCTCTCCAGGCTCACCTCTTCATCAGCACTTCTAATCATAGAAAAACAAACATAGAAAATTAGGGAAACAAGAGGCCCAAATACATCTGAAATTGCTCACCTGATGAGATCTGCTATATAAGTGAGCTTTACATACATGTAGATATTGTGGCAGCTATAATTCAGCTATGGAATAGCATCATTTGTACAAACATGAAAGGACTTTATGGAAGGATGTTAGGCAATTATGTTTTCTGTCAGATTTGGTCAAATTCTATCAAACAGCTTTTGAAAAAAAAAACATGTAAAGGTTGTTCTTTTTGGAAGAATGGTAGTCATAATGGGTGGCAGGTTGACATTATTTGTGTAAATTATACATTTGTAGGGCTTTTTGCACTTTCAGGGGGCCTAGCACATAACATCATTTTATTGTTTATTATTACTAACTATTAAATCACCAAATCAGGAACATTTGCATGAAGTTCCATTAAATTACTGCAGTATATTAAAACTAATAGCACTCTTTGATATAATGTTATTATTCAATTATCACTACATGTGAAAATGGCAAATGTTAATGGATGAAGCATGATGGACACAGTACCATACTAAGTAAGCTAATAAGAAAATGGTCCGATATCAAATTACATGGAGTAATTTATTTTTATATTTATTCATTTCACTTGACATGCCAATATGAAAAAAATGCAACATTTTTTTTGCAGTTTTACAATCAGTTCATTGTTTTTCAATTTGTGATGCTATTTTTTATATAAAACAGACTTTCCAAAATTAAAGTTTTTCTTCAGTGACAAGCCCAGCCTGACTGGTAATTTTTTTAAAGCAGGGTTGGGCTTATCACTGAGTTTTAATTGGTAAGTGATAATGGCAAAAACATTTGTAAAGTGGAAAGTGGGGGATCAGCTTAACACAGAAGTAGAATGCACCATATGCAAAATTCTTCATACAATATCTATCTCAAATACTGTGAATTCATTATTATTTTTATCGTACCAATTTTTGTTGTATTTATGAGTACTTGTCTGTATGCATATGTAGATGCTATTATAGCAAGTTTTAAAATTTTCTCTAAATATTTAAGTTTTTGGACTTGGTTATATATTTTTGTTGTCTACAGTGGGAGCATACATGCATTACAAACACAATCTAGGTTTCTTTTGTTTTGTCAAAAATTCTCTATGTGTGTGTGTGTGGGGGGGGCTTTCTGCATCATGGGAGGACCACTTAGCATGAAAGTATATCTTGATTCTTTCACCAAATTACAGTGGAACCTGCTAAACAGGCACCTCATAAAAGACCAACTTCTCTTTATATACCTCTTGACAGGTTTCACTATAACAAGTATCAGTTTTCTTGAAATGTTTTTAAAATATAAAGATGACATCATCTGCTGTCATTTTATGCATCCTGCTAGATTTTACCTTTCCTTCTATTAAGTACTAGTGAAACAGAAAGACATTGCCATGTATTCTTGCTTAAATGCAAAACTACAAGTAGCATAGACCCAGATCTGCTATTTCATAATGCACCTGCAGTTCAGAGTATATGCAGTTAGATTGCAAAAACAATAATTCATTCAAATTTTACAAGTCTTTAAGATGCAGAGCCTTTGCTTCCTTAGTAAATCTCTGATTACCCAGCTCTGCGTGTTTCTCCATCTTGGAGATAAATTTCTTCTCCATTGACCATAACCTTTCCACTTTGAGTAGTTGTCTCTACCTCCATTTGCCTGGTTCTGATTGTAATTTTCTGTCAAAATAAAAATGGCTATATAACTTTTGATCCTGAAAATCCTATAATTCTTAAAGCACTGATAACAATAATTAATGAATACAAATTGTTGATGCAACTGGAATGGCTTCATCATCATCTTTGTTTCATTCTTTAGAAGATTATGTGATATAAGAACTTGAGTATAATGAGCAACTTAATTAATCAGAAAAATATCAAATGGTTAAAATATAACAAACACAAACACAAGTAATGAAATATATAAGCAAAATATACAAAAGATAGAAAGAAAGAATAATTATTTAAACTGCAATTGTACATGAATATCCTCCTGCCATAATTCATAATTGTGAATATATATATATATATATATATATATATATATATATATATATATATATATATATATATAAAACACAAGATAATATGTTACACATAATGATCATCTTATGAGTGCAATTTAGTGATATGTACTTATGTGATTATTGCGCTTGACATGCATATTAAGAAGTGAAATGAAATGATTATTGTATGGTGTACTAAATATGGTATTATCAATGTGGATTTATAAATTACATAGAAATGAATATTTTCAAGCAACCTGTTTCGTTGAAGGGGGCTATATCATTTTCTTGCCCTTAGCCAATAATACAACCTGAACTCATGGGAGAGAATTTGGGCAACAGAAACAAAATAGCTTGTGCATAAAGCTAATCATAATAAAAGGTAAATAAACATGTAGTAAGGCTGTTATGACATATTTGATTTTTGCCATAAAATATAGTATTATGCCTCATGATACTTACATTTATACAATTGGTATAATCAGTAATTATGATATGAACATGTATCATTTCAGTTTGCTATCAATTAAAAAAGATCTGAATTGTTAGATTTGGGAAATTATTTACTTCTCAGTGAGGCATAAATATTGTGATTTACATGTTTATTTTTTGTCCCATATAGTTATTTGCTTCATAGGCTGGATTTCCCTCCCTTTATCAATACAAGTATTTCAAAATGCAGTCAATATAACAAAATTTGCAAGATTATCAATTAACATGAAATTGACTTTTTTAATATGAAAAAATGAGCAGCAAATGATGCTTTTAAAACATCAGGTCAGTTACACACAGTTATTGGAATTTTTGTATTATTCATGACCTACCGTTCTTTGTGGATCATGAGGGCAGGGCTTGCTGGAGACCACAAATGAACTGTAATCAGAACAGTCCATAGCCAAGACAGTTTCACAACTGGATGGTTGTTCCCTGGGAATGCTGATGAAGGCACCATCAAAGGTATAAACAGATTCTGCATTTACTGTGCATCTGGCTGAATGGATATGAGACAGATAAAACATGATTATCCAGATGTTAGTGACATTTAAGAAATTATTCCTATTCATGGTGTTAAATCAAACTAACAGATAAATGAAAATCAGTTTTACAACATTAGACTGGATCTAGCTAAATTTAAGTTTATGTCAATATGGTCATGTAGGAGCATGTACTCAAATTAAATTTTTGTTCTCAAATTTCATACTACTATAGCTTAACTAATGTCTATTCAGTCCAGATGGTTGAATGTTCTTCACATTAAATATCGTCAAAAAACTTACATACAAAAAATTATTGATTGCTATGGACTTTTTACAGGTACTGAACTGGGTCAGGAAAAGAGGAAACCAGGTTTATCATAACAAGTAACAGGTTAGTACAAACTGTTACCTACACATACAGCTTTCACTGTGATATCACAGCACACAACATTCAGTATGGATCGCATCTTTTGGTCAACCTCATCCAAAAATGACAAAGTACTTTAACATTGGTTTTGATGTATGAATTTCTAAGGGCTTGCAAATAATGACCTTCCAAATGAATATAGATATGACAATCCAAGTAAAGTGACTAACTGCCACTTAAAGGTATGTGTAATCAAACTCTTAAAATATGACACCAGTTACAGAAATAGCTGGTACAAACTTCACAAGTTCCGGTGATCACTTCTATTTAGGCATTATGGATTGAGGACTACATGAAACATTTACTTACCTTAGAAACTGAAAAGCCTAACACCTCCAAAAATGAAGATTGTACAACAGAAGTGCTCCAATTAGCATGGGCAATTTTTGTTTTACAAAAAGATGTTAACACATTTTGTTTACAAAGAAGTGAACTTAATTTAAATTACAGTCAAGAGATATATTTTTATGACCTTAGCAAGTCATAAAAATAAGTAATGGGGCCAGGAGTTTGGAACTATTTTGTTATTCTTAACATACAAATATGACCTCCAAGATGGTTGGCATAGGATAATATCCAAATTTGGATAGTAAATCACCAAATAGCAGAGGGGCTTACTTAGCGGCAATGGTACAGCATGACAGCATGACACTCGGTACTGAATGCCTACATAATCTGTATGACTCATACTATAGAAGATACTGCCACTTTTTCATATCTTAATTTACCAGGTCTGCTTCCTGCATTGGTCAGAGCAATAACAACTGCTTCCAGGACACTTGTTGGGTACACAGAAATCAGCCAGCGAGTGACTGCAGGAGGGATGTTCAAACCACGGAAAATTTCTGTTTCATATGGAGTCCTCAATTTAATGTCCAACTGCAATTAGAAGCATTTAAATCAATAAAAATTTTAAAATTACTGCAAAACAATTAATGAAAAGGAGAAAATGAGAAGACATGATTAATATTTAAAAACTAATGTTCTCTATTTGATCAAGGTTAAAATTTCTTGCAAAAATTTTTAATACTGAGAGTGAAATTGTATACAAAATGTTTGTGTAAGACATCAAAGCAACAGATGATAGCAGTCATAGTCCAGCTGAAGTAGACCATGCATTGGACTTGGAATAGATGAAATTTTCTCATTCTAGCACATCATCCTATGTAACAAGAATTCTGATTGGTTGGACATCATGACTCTCCCTCTGACATGAAGTCATGAAAAAATAACATATTTTGCTACTTTTTATCAAAATTTAGAATGGGCATTACAGTCCAGTCATGTGTTTCAACATTTTTGAGGAAATTAATGATGTTTTAATTGCTGTAAATCTCTTTTTATTGGTTCGGTTGTCACATCCCAGATAAAACTGACTTTATAGCTCTCATAGTAAAGGTCATTAACACCCTCAAATACAAGACTATAATCAACCAAAGATGAAACAACTAATTCATAAAAGGTATTTTAGTCAATTACAGCCTATTTAGATCACGTAGACTTTTTTAAGGATGCACATTTCTTTTTGTCCACCTTATCATTTTTAAAAAATGTAGGAAAGTTCTTATCCTCTAAACCAAGAGCAGCCCAAATCTTACCAGTTTTTATGGAAGGAACCAGTATGTCACAAGAAATTTTCTCCAATCCTTTGGCCTGCCATATAAGTTTTTACTTTACAATGTAAAAATTATATTTAACTAAATGAAACTATCAGTTTTGCATTATCTTAACCTTAATTTCCTATCACTGTCATCTTTACTTCATCTGCAAATAATGAGACTTGTGTGAATATAGATGGACACTAACGAAGAAAAAACTATGAAAATTCAGGGCATTTGATATACCTGTCTGTTGTTTCTCCTGAATTCGCTGATAATTTCCACCATATTTTCCTTACTGGATGCATCAGGGAAGACAAAGGAAGCATGGGGGTACCATTGGGTCTTCAGGTACTCCTGATATGTCCATGAGGCATAGCGAAGAATCTCATCAATGTTCTCCAGTTTCAAGAAGAAAAATTTGTTAATAACAATTCTGTTGCAAAATTATTGATGTCAAACAACACATCCGACATGATCTTTCGGTTGTTTGATAAAATTGCTTTTCTCAGAATTTTAACACAATTTCTGGTAAAGTTTTGGTAACTTTTGATCTTTATTGTCTGATCACATATATGTGAAATGTTTTGGCTATTCTCAGCATCTACATGTTTATTTTTGATGGAAAAGTTACATTTTAAGTTACTGACCCAAACTGTAATATAAGATATGATTAGAGATAATTGATTTTTGTGTAGTTTCATTAAAATGTTAATTTTATTAAAAGAGGATAATCCGTGATAAATGTATTAATATTTTGATTTTCTCATGTGGATTGTTCCATTTAAACAAACATGGTACCCAGGAAAGGCACTTTTAACAAAAAGTATATGCCAGGGTATTCTGATTACTCAAAAAATTAATATGAAAATGATACAAAATTGTAAATTGCATATATAGGTGACTACTCCACATTAAAGTGCCTCCCAGGGTCCCAAGCATATTTTACTGGAAGATCCCAGATGTATTTATGTTACTGGTGAAGTAATTTCTCTGGGCTATTAAAAGCCTTGCAATGGGAAGTAGGTGGCTTGCTTATACAAGCATGAAAAGTGATGATGGTCTCATTGTTAAATAAACCTTCAAGAAATGCTGAGAATGTAAGTTTGTTTGAAATGGAGAGGGACAAACAGGAGGGATTAATCACAGAGTGGAGGTTTGCTGCAAGAGCAAAAAAACATGGTTCTAGTATTACAGTTATTTAAGGTATATCCTACCTTCTCATAGGTCAAGACAATATCTATATGTCTCAAGGTGTTGAGTTCTTTCCTGATACTCTGGTAGCTGGGGGATGCCTGTTCTTGGCCCTCCTGTTTTTCACTTAGGTATTGTCTGACCAGGGGATCTTGTTTCAGAGGTGAGCACTGGTCTTCCTCCCACATTAGCTGCTCCAGGCTCTTCCTGCCCACGATCTGGAGATGGAGGAAGGTAACTAACATATACTTAACAAATTTCAAATATCAAGCATGCATGTGGTTGACATTATGTATTTGACCTGAGCCAGTTATCCCAATTCTGTATTTGTTTGAATATAACATGCTGCAAAGAATGTATACCACAATCTGCAATGGCACAATGCATAGGTAGATCAGGTGATATATGATCATTCCAAACATCCTCTGGTCTTCTGTCATAAACTAGATTTTTAAAAACATGACATTAATAGGGACTACTTGTAACTGCCCTAATGCCCATTGTTATCATGTCATAATAACCTCACTGATGTCACAATTCAATAATTGGTCTAGAAGCATCATAAGCAACAGGCCATATAAACTTAATAATTTACTTCATTATTTTTAATGTAAAAGTTTTGGGAATTACATGTTAAAAAAAGAAAAAGTAATTTCAAGATAGGGTTGAAACATTGTAAGATGTTATTTTCAGCCCCTATATTGCACTAGGTGGATCTTTTCTTGATATCTAGCCAGAGATACAGGAAGTGACTGCAGCTTCTTCATGAAATAAAGTGAATTACAATAGGCTCTGCAATTGTTGTGAATACCTTCATTCCAGCAGACAGTAAGTTAAATGCCAGATTTAAACAATGTATTGTGAAAGTTCAAATGCAGGTAAAAAAGATGGATATGTATTAGAGGTAAAATTAAGATGAAGGATGGGGAAGGTATGTGCTATTACGTACAACTTCTTCTAATGGAACAAACATCTGGCAATCGTCCCCAAATTTTCTTAACTTCATGTATATATATAGATGGTTACAAATAGAAGAATATCATGTACATACTTTCATACTGAACTGGCTATTCATCTGTGATTCAGGGCCATATACACATTTCATCATACAAAACAACTCATCTGGCGATCCCAAAGAAAAGTGTCTCTGTCTCCTTTCATTGGACATGCTTCTTGGTTCAGTATCTTCTTCTATACTGCTGAATGACTGACTTTCCTCTGGTTCATCCTGCACCTCTGCATGCCACTGCTTTCTTCTCCATGCTGTGCCTGTTGATTCAGATAAGAATGGCTCATATGACTGTACACTGCTTGCACTGCTCCTCAGACTTGCACCCTCAATAACTGCAGCAACTTTCACCTGCATTGCTGGTACTTCTTGGATGATTTGATCAACTGTCTTCTTTATTTGTTCAGCAACTTTTGCATCAGAACTCTCTTTTGCAGTTCGACTGAAAAACTTTTCTGTGGCAGCTCTCTTGACCTCTGCAGCAAGCACAGCCTGTCTGGCCAGGATTCTGTAGGCCTTAATTACCTGTCTTTTCCCATTTGGTTGAAACTCCTTGTCTTGAACCACCTTTTTGATTTTTGACCATGCTTCCTCTGTAACTGCTGCTGCCTCCCGAACCCTCTGAGATGTTGGTTCTTCTTCCTGGCCTGGTTGGTATTTGTCTTTGTTAGGTTCCAGCTTTTCTACAGCTCTAATCTGCAAGACTTCTGCAGCTTGAAGTTCTCTTAGGGTGTCACTATCCTTGGAGCTTGCAAACCAGGCAATGGACATATGCTCTTCTTCATGACTGACAGACACACCAACACGCATTGCAAGCCACTTAGACTGCTGCTTCACTTGTTCCATTTGGCGAGATAGATCTTTCTGAATAGGATTTGGAGAGTGTTCTGCAACTAGTCTGATAGGATTGTATCCAGAGTGACTTGGTTTTTTAATCTTCTGATAGCTTTCAATTATGTCAGCAATGTCTTGAACAGCCTGTTCTTGTTGAAGGACAACTTCAAACATTTTAACTCTTAGCATCTTTTCCAGAGCACTTTCCTCCATAGCTTTGTCAATGTGTTCCTTTAATCTCTTACCATCCTGAACAATCTGCTCTACCTGTGCTGAAGCAGCTTCAGTGGATGATGGAGAACTTGACAAGCTCTTTGTTATTTGTTCTTTTTGTTGTCTATGTTTGGAAGCAAGGTCATTCAGCTGACTCTCAATATCTTGGAGAGATTTATATAGACTTTGATAGTCAGGGGAAAGATGAGTTTGGATTCTCTGTCTTTCCAAAGTATGTCTGGAAGCAGCAGCTTGCTCATAGCTTTGCCTGATAGCTTTCCCTGCTTGCTCTCGCTGTTGAACTGCACTCTGGATCTCCTTCTTGACATCCTGAGGTGCCACAGCCTGAATCCTACTAGCCACTTCTTTCAGGTCAGCAGTCAGTTTTTGTTGCTTCAAGATGGCATAATGTATCATTGCTGGTGTCTCATAAAGATGATGTTCAGTAGCAGTTACACCAGTCTGAACCTGTCTTGAAAGAGCATCTTGTGTCCTCCTGACCATTTCAATTATGGATCTTATTTTCTGGACTACAGTCTGTGCCTTTACAAGGTCCTTGGTCTGCTGTTGGACCTTTCTCACTTCTGCACTGATCTTTCTAAGCTGGTAAATGACCATCCTAAGTTCCTGCACTTGAGGACTTGTAAATTGCTCAATGACATGTTCCATAACTGACTCAATGATATGATCAGAAATCATGTATTGTGCCATCTTCTTCATAAACATCGTCTCCTGTGCACCGATGGCTCCTTCAAGGTCCCAGATGTGATCAACCTTCCCATTACTGTAGACAGACGCATGGATCTTCTTCTGTATTCCTTCTTGGTATGCAGGAACAAACAGGTCTGAAGGCTTGGCTTCCATCCGAGGGAACAGCATCTTGACCTGAGTATCCTTCTGCAATTTAAATTACTGCAATAAATAGTGTTCGAAAAAAATACAGAAAAGTCATAGTCAAAAGGGTTAAGAAGTCCAGAAAGATCATCAAATAATATGGACAGAATAAAATGCCACCAGCTGGTAGAAATATTTGAATTGTGATACAATTTTCAGTGCAATCATCAAAAGCTGTTAGACTTTTGCATACAAGAATTTGTGAGAGAAGATCAAATTGACAAATTAATGTAAAAGATATGACTTGAACATGTATAATTATGACAGTAACATCTGAAATTAACGATTTAGTAGAGATCTGTTCATAATATAAAGCTACAGTAATGTTGATCTTGCAAATTTTTTTTATTTATTCACCCATATAAAAAGTTTCATATTAAATATAGATCTTTAGGGAAACAACAAAAAGTTTATTATTAGGAAAACAACAAAACATGCAGATAAACTGTCAAAGAAAGACATATTTGACCCATATATATATATATATATATATATATATATATATATCATAATCTGAACCAGATATGTCAACCCATCATATACTATAAACTGAACCTAGGCAACCTGTCCTGAATGGATAACATGTTTCTTTAAAGTAACTTCTGTATGCTATCATGTTACATTTTCTATGAACCAATATATACCAGTACACAGTAAATAACATTTATGGTCCAATGAGAATATTTCATCAAATTTCAGAACCTAAATTATTTCAACAGTTTTGCCAGAAAATATATAAACATTAGATTTTCACACAAGTTGTCTGCATCTTCCTTTTCTCTTCATCTGTGCCACCATTGTTCTATTGTTATTAAATATACAGTTTGAGGGTTTCATACATTAATTTTTTTTTGCAATCAGAAATTATATTCTGTGAACCATTCTATTATACTTGTACTGAAGTTACTTCCCCCATACCTTTGTCCACATAGAAATGATGTATTCAAAATTTTATCCTCAACAATTTTAATTTCTGGAAATTTGTTAATATAGTTCAGAATACAAAATTTTCACTTAAAATTCATCAAAATTCTGCAAAATCTGGAATGTCTGGCATATCTGCAAAATATATAAATTATACAAAATTTATATGATGATGCTACACTTGTAATAAATGAGATGAGGATGTAATTGTAGGAACTACAACATAGGTAAGAACATACCACCCAGTCTTCAGTTTCATATGAGGGGCAAGGAGTTCTGCGGAATTCCATGTTGACAAAATGCATCCGGTTCCCTTGGTCTCTCTGCCATAGTGTCACAACCTGGAACTGCCGTTTAGGGTCAAGTGTGTTCTCAGCCAGTCTCAAAACAAATCCACTTTTAATGCTGGATGGCATTGGTTTGACTCTGGGGCCAAAGAAATCAATGATTCTCTGAAGAGTCAGATCCTCTTTCTCAATGTCAATGAATTTGGGGTCGGCAGATGTCTGAGATCTGTAAAAAGATGAAACCTGAGATAAAAGTAGGTTTTTACTTCTTATGGCATTTTTTTATCCTATAAATTTGACTTGTCTGACACACAAGACAAAGAATTATTTGTCTCCCAAATATGTTTTACAATTTACTCTTGGACCAAATTTCCATTTCACTTAAGTAACTTTCTCAAAACTGAATGCTTGAAGAAGTAAAGAATGATTTATTGTAAAACTGATGTATTTGTTGATTTTAAAATAAGTTTATATGTCATTAATACACTAGTAGAGGGATGATTATTGAATTTATTTGTTCAAGAATCAGCACGACAAGTTGCCACTACTAATGTTTCTTAAAGTTTGTACATTACTTCCTCAAAAAAAGAGTCAGTTCAAGAGATCAATCAATACACTTCCCATGACTTGCATTCTCTGATCCTTTCAATCTCAAATAACTACCTTAAATATATTTAATGACTGGAAAATTAACCCAATTTTTAAAATATGAAAAATGCCAATAGCCCTAAGTATTGACATAAATATTATAATTGCCCACATCTTTAAAATTGATTGATGGATTTGAATCAAAGTTTGGTATACATTTTCATTTTTATAGAATATTCAAAATGCAAATAAACATTTGGGCCTGTTTCCCTTCAAGGTGCAGATCTTTTTCCAATTGTACAAATGGGCCAATTCTGAACAATTTGAAAGGTTTATATTATCATTTTTGATGACCCTATTTGCTCATGTATCAAACGTGTCAACATGAGTGTAGATCCTGTTTATATGCTTGTATCATAGCAAAATAGCACCATCAAATCTGGAGCAGGATCCATGCTGTCTGCCCAACAGATAAACATGCTTATATAAGTTCAGTTTACTATACATACCCAGCAGAGGTGGGTCTCTTTTGTGTTTCCTCAGACTCAAACAGTGGGGAAATCCAGGACCAGATACCAGATTTACTTCTCTGCTGCTTTTCAGTATGTCCTTTGTATCCCAATGGCAACATAACATGCTGGAACTGGAGTACATAGGATGGTGCAGGGTCTAACCCAGGGGCATGGATCAGGGTTAAAGTCTGTTTTCCACTGAGAGGGAAAAACACCACTCCTCTCTGATTCTCAGTCAAAACCTGTGTACCTGTTATATATAGCCTGTGTCCAAACATATAGGTTCCATATTCCTTATTAAACTGAAATGACATTATCAAAATAAGAGGGGGTAGGGGTGGGTCCTCATGGAAAAGAATCCAACAATACCTATTCATGTAAAAATGTAATTATAAAACATTCTGCAACAAACAGGAACATACTTTTCCCTGATGTAGTAGATATTTGGATAGTTGGAAATAATTTTAATTTTGATTAAATTACTAATTTTTTAAGAGAAGTGCCACATATAGTCCATTTGTTAACCAAAGACCAACCATAACATTTAAATAACATGAAAAGTACATGAAAAATCTGAAAGCTTTTAAACTTTAGTTTATAAAATCATCAACCTGAACTCTGCATGGACATTATGTCAATTTTTAATTAAATTAAGTTATAATTTGTTTGTCCTCTTTTCACTATTTTAAATGTTTTATAACTGTTCATTAATCCTGCAGAATGAGCAGCGGCTAACATGGAGTACTAAACATATTATAATAGCCAATATCTGAATTGGTTCAATTAGCATTTCATCTCATAAATATCATGATCTGGTGACATTGAGTAGCAATTAATCCAATTATGCTTGCATGGTGCTTAATCAGTTATTATAACTTATATCTGTGTGGTAATTTCTCAAAACATTCTTCTGATAAGTTAGCTACTGCTGTATCAGGAAAAAATTTAAATAACACATTTAAAAGTTCAGGAAAAAATTATGTAAAGTTTTTCCAGACAAACTTATATAAGAAAGTTTACCAGTATAGTTTTCTGACAGTTCAAAATCAGAAGACAAGTGATTTTTTATGAGAGATCAAGGGTGATCAAACACAATACAGTTTGACTCAAAAAATTATTTATATTCTCAGGATACACCTGATATAAAATTTACATAACCTCTTTTGTGATGGGGTGGGTTGGTAATTATCAGTTCCAAGCTTTGTTGTTAAGTTTAAAGTCTAACTTTTTCATATTTGACAATGTTTTTAACTTTTCAACTACATACACAAACAATAGAGAAAGCTAACCTGAAGCTTTTGTCCTCACGCTAAGGACTTCATCAGCAGACTGATTTAATCTCTACTCACTGTTAACATCACTCGATGGAATGTTGATGAAGTCCTTAGTGTGAGGAAGAAAGCTTCAGGGTAGCTTTCTCTATTGTTTGTGTATGTAGTTCAAAAGTTAAAAACATTGTCAAATATGAATATTACTACACAGTTAAGCTTTCACCAAAGTTTAACTTTTTCATATCAAGTTTTGGAGAGTTTACTTGTTTTATGTGATTTTCAATATTTGTACTTATTACAATGATATTTTACAGTTCTTTTGTTAAAAAATTGGTAATAAAAAAAATGAAAAAGGATTTAGTGCTGCGAATTATGGCAATAAAACTTACTATATTTGCTTGCTTGTTATGTTAACCCAACTTTACAATGTCGACCTAGATATGCCTTCACATAATGTGCAGTTAGGTCAGGGTCTATAACTTTTGCTCTTAAAAGTTCTATGGAACAATTTAGTCCATAATTTGCAGTGCATAATGTGACAACAGATCTTGATCAGTGCTATTCTCAGCTTGGAGTGTACTGGAAAAGGGCAAATACACTAGATAACTCACAGGAACAAGGAAAGCACCCTCTACGACAGTGATCTCCTTTGTATCAGCTACTTGTGGGTATCTGGATGACTTTCGTGACACAACTGTGAAGAACGTTAATGGTTTGCTCTCCAATGACATCAATGTCTGCTTCTAAAGTAATAATTAAAGAAAATGAATGTAGCACATGGTGAAAATGAATAAACTGATGAGACATTTATTTACTTATTCAAATGTGAAGACATTATTAGCAGAATACACCAATCTGCCTGCAGAAACCATTAGACCCCAAGGTCATTCCCTTTTTAAATTTCTTTCATTTTAGTTATGAAATATTAATGAAATGACCAATACATTTGCAACAATAATGCTAACTCTGCTAGCTTGGCATTACATTTTCTATCTTATCTATTCCTTTTTTGCCAGATTATTTTGAAGGCAAGGTTAAATTGTGAAAACACCTATCTGCAAATTTCTATGAGATTTAAATTTCTGATGAAAGTGTCATTGTCTTAGCTGTAAGGGGAGGTAACTTTTGTGACGAGTTTGGGAATACACAGGCAGTTCATGGTTATGACAGCTTGTTCCACTCATGACTGAAATTATATAATGCAGACCATGACCTTATGCAGTGGTAGATCTGGATCTAGGCTATACAGTACACAGGTAAATATTACATGAGTGGTTCTGTGTGGCACTTGATTTTTTTTAAGAGAAACTGAGTGAGCTGTTTGAAAAAATGGATCCTGTTCTTTCTGAAACATACTGTCCCTGCATTATGTTTATCTTTCTGTCTTTGATAATTTCATTAATTTCTTCAAAATATCATGAAGTCTGAACAAGTTGTGAATCATACTGTCACATATTCATTGATTCTACAACTTCTTTACCTAGTCCCTACTTTCAATTACATATTCACTAAATACCTGTGATCAAGTCCAATATTTTCTGTGGTCTTTCAGGTTTTGATGCAAAACAAAAATTATACTTTGTCTCTTTTACTTTGTATCAGGACAACTTGCCCCAGTACAATTTATCCCCATGACTATGTCATAAACTTTCTATGTTCCTTCTGTACTTATGTATATATGTTTGACATAGAAAGGTATTATTCATGAATAGACAGGTATATGGGAACCAGGCTATTACAAATTTCATTATAACACAAATTGAGATATACTACGGTAGTGTCACAGCTACATATATTTTGTCACAGACCCCTCCTATCACCTGATACTACTTAAAATGTCAAGTTGATGAACAGATGCAAAATAATAAAATTAAGTTTCAGCAACCTATAGCTTACAGCTCATAATCATAATTAATATTTGTATAAAGTAATAATGAATTTTCATTGAGCAAGGGGCTGTTCTAATCCTGATTGTTATATAAACTGGCAGGTAGTAAAATTAGTACAAGACATTTGACTGAAGCTTTGTTTGTTGGTCTCCTTCCCCCTTTCCAGACATTCATATTTGCATACATTCAGTTTTCAGTTATGTTTGTTATACTGCAGAATGGTATATAACAAAGTTGGAAGTTATGAACCCTAAACACAGTGTTATAGTGGGTCCCCTGTTTGTGTCTATAGACAGATGGATAGATAAATATGTTACTGGATACTATCAACAAGAATGTTAAGGTTTGTAATGTAAGCAATTACGCATAAAAACTGACCATATGATGATGGAATGAAGGAAAATAATTTCATAGATTAGTGACCGCCAGGCCAATTATGGGCATCCGCTTTTTGACCTTGGAAAATATTATCGATAAAGAGCAAATTATATTGTTCTTATCAATAACCTCCTCCCCTTGCTCTAGACTATTACAAAGACAATGTAACACAATATTAGAATTCTCTTTTTATCATATATCTTTCTGTCTTGTTATTACTATTAAGTACATTTTAGAAATCACAGAATTTATTGCAGAGAACATAAAATTCCATAATTTGGCAAAACAAACACATCATTATGTGATCTATTTATCTCTTTTTATCCATCATCCACAGAGATCAAAATTCTTGAGAGGGTGTGTTGTAATATATCAAACTCTGAAATGGGTTGAACTGTCTTGGGGTTAGACAGTCATAGAATCATCTTACCATCTCTCTTTATCCATTTCTCTTTGTCTGTCTGTCCATCTGTCTCTTTGTCAATGTATGCCTAAATATTTCACTGGATGAAGAACTCATTTTAAAGTTTTCAACTGCCAAAACTGATGCAGCTGTTAGCTTAATCAATTTAGGCAAAATAAATTGTAAAAATGTTGGCTGTGCATCCATTAACTACAGCACTTAAAAATAGGGGTATTTAGAAGACAAATATTTTCTACTGTCCTTTTAATTTAAACAATTTCTTTGCATTTTACTGCAATATGCTTAACTGAATTGGATAAAATGTTTTCTACACCGTCATAAAGTATCAGTAAATACAACAAAATTATAATCAAGAAACCTTTGTATCTGAGATTAAAATTACTGTACATACTTCCTTATAGGTTGAGTCCAACTTAATCTGGACAAATCCAGATCTGCCAGTGCATTATGTGATGGCAGATCTGGGTCTCTGCAGTTTATCAAGAGCAATGAGTAGCACAAACAATATAGACCCTGACTTGCCAGTAGATTATGTAATGGCAGAGCAAGGCTATATTGTGTGCAGTAGGACATTACTGACACATGAAAGTAGTTTAAGATTCAATTTTGCATTTTAAAGATATGCGTACACACTTATTGAATCACACTGCATTGACACCATTAAATGATTTATTTCAATATGATTGTACAGTTAAACAATGATACTCAGCCTCTTGAGATCCTCCCAAATTAGTTCACTGTATCCATAATTTGTCATATACTTATTTAATATAAATATTTAGCTTCATCCAGTATGCAAAATTTACATCACAATAACTGCACATCTGGCTGTCACCTTGTTCACACTAAATATATTTTCATATTGTTGTGTCATTTCTTACCTCCGATGGAATATCAGCCCTCACAATAAACTTTCTCTTGGGGAAGTCAAGGTCTGTTTTCAGTCTGAGTGGCCAGTCAAGGTGAATCTTGGTCTTTACCATTGCACCATTTATAAATATTGCTGCGTCACAAACCATCTTCCACTGCAGTTCCATTGTACCACTGAAAAATGTAAAAGGATACATAAAAAAGAAATTAAGAGCTGGGTATATGCAGAATAATGAAAATACTTAGATAAGGGATTTTCTACTTCAGATTTAACAAATGAATTACATGAGCAACTACTGATCTAGATTGACAAAATAGTTAATCCTGTAAACAGCATATGGTAATCATGTGTAAAATGGATCTCTAACTGCTAAAAAGTCACAAGTTTAAATATTTTTGTTATTGAAACACTGTTAACTATATTTTGTAACATTTTTTGCAAATTAAATCATTGTTCAAGGATACATCATACATTTAATGAATTTGGGGTAATGAACTCTGGATTACTGTTCAAGGAGTAGGACAGAGTTAGAGAGTGAGGAGATTAGGGGTACAAGTAAAATTACATGCTTACATATTAGACCACATGTAATTAAACTAATGCTGTTTGGAATGACTGTAAACAGAGAAACATGTGTTGTGAAACCAAATTTAGGAGAAGATGACATAGAATGTTTGAAATCGAACTCTTTCAGTGTCTCATTAATATAAGTAACTGATTGACAAGGGCAGTAACTCTATACAAACATGGATTAGACAAGATTCGTGGGTCAATAAAAGAACATTCCCAACAAATTACATCAAAATATGTTGAATAGTTTTTGAGTTATGCTAATTACAAGTAACTAACAAAGTAAAAAGGGCAATAACTCTGTCAAAATTACATCTGACAAGATACCTTTAAAAGACACATTTACATATCAAAAGCAATTTACCTACCAATGGGTATTTGATTTTGTGGAAGGGTTACAAGTCTTTGGTGGTTACAAGAAAAGATGGATAGAAGGGAAGATTGACAGAAAAAGGTGATTACTAAGGGCTCCCTGCATCTTAATGTCATACCTAAAACATGGTTCAGCTACCTTATAAGAGTAACAGTATAAGAATATACCTGATGTAATACAAGATAATGCCACTAATAAAAAAATATTACCATATGTAATACAAGATAACAATACTCGTATATGAGTTTCATCAGACATAATATAAGATAACAATATTAATACAAGTGCATTACCTAATATAATACAAAATAATAATACTAATATATGACTCTTACTAGATGTAATACATGATAATAGTTCTAACATAAGAGTATTAACAGATATAATACAAATAATAGTAATACAATATTATTATGATATGTAATACAAGATAATACTAGTATTACTGAACATAATGCAAGATAATAATACTAATGCAAGAGTATTACCAGATGTAATATAATACAATAATACTAAAATAAGAGTATTACAAAGTGTAATACAAAATAATAATAATACTATTATTGGAGTATTACTAGAAATTGGTATATTGTGTTTTTGTCCACAATAAGTGCAAGGGACTGGTAAGTGAGAGAGAGATGGCAGATGTCATGGAATTGTATAAATCCCTTTATTTATTAAATACATGTACTCAGGTTTCATTTTTTGTGTACAACAATACCCGAGGGTGATTTATGTAAATTGCACAATATTTTGAAACAGTGAGTTCGGTTCATCCTATGCCACACATGCAAAGTGCGTTCACTGGGAAAAACTGAATACTTCCATCGCACAGATGATGTAGGTGCATCGTCTGCGTATAAATGCCTCACCGTAAGACTAAATCTTTACATCACAGAACATCTTGTCAGTGAGCAGTCTACTGAAGCACTTGCACACCTTCAGCTGTAGAGGTATGTGAGTTATTTATTAATTTCTTGTGTATAAGTTATAACTATTGTACTACCATGTTTAGTTGTGTATATTTCTATGTAGCTTCGGCTTACGTAGTATAATGCAAATATTTTCTATTCTTTTTTGTGACTTAGCAAGAGATTTATAGCAATATAAAGTTGCATTTATAAGAAACATTAAATGTCATAGGATTCTTATTGGACACAGGAAGGCTCACTTCTGAACCTGTTTATTGCTTTGTAATATTGTGCTGATAATGTAATTTTTATAGCTTAACATACATAATGTCATTACATGTTATCGTATATGCCCGTGTCATGCATAGTACACAGTGTTAGATGTATTTTCAGCTGATCAGAGTCAACACGTTACCAGCTGTAGAGCTGACCATAGAAGCTGACCATAGCAGCTGTAAAGCTGAACCATAGCAGCCATAGAGCTGAGAGAACAGTATGTTGCTGGTTGAGTAGCAGGTGATCGAGCATTGCTGACCCAATTGGTGGGTGCTGATTGCTTGATTGGCCAAGGAATTGAATGGTGGTCAGTGACTACCTGAAATGCTAACTGCTTGATTGACCAGTGTGACTGGTAGGCAAGTGTGCTAGTGACAAAGTGTTTTGTGTTACTCCATGCATGTAATCTTTTAGCTGTGGTCTAATTTTGGGGTTGGTTATACCCAGTGTTTTGGGACTGTAATGATATTGTGTATGATATGTCCTTTTGTTTTCATCATTTTACTATTTGAGTAAAGTACCTCATTTTTCACTATTTGAGTGAACACATTTTACTATATGAGTAAAGTACATCATCTTTTACTATTTGTGTAAAACATATCATTCTTTTCGTCGTTTGAAATTACTGTGAATATTTAACCTTTGTCCTTGTACTGTGTATGGTCATTTACTTGTATTCACATTTATGTTACATTATTAGGTTCATGTTGATTATGTTAATTTTGTCAAATATTTGGATCTTAAACACGCATTTATTAATCATAATTCTTTTTTCATCCAAGTCATTCATCAATAAACATTATATTTGTGTCACCATCAAGTGTTCTGTTATAAATCTGAAATCCAATCCAGTTATCTTGTTACAGCAGACTCTTATATTTTATGCAGAAAAGTTGATAGCATTTGTAAAGAGAAGGACTTTTATCATAGACCTAATGGAATGTACTTGAGGCAAAGTTTATAAATTTTCCCACAACTTACATGCATTCTCTCCCTATTTGATAAACAAAATGAATAATAATAACAATAACAATAATAATCACTTTATGCTTTATACTGACTAATAACAACAGCAGCAACAACAACAATAATAATAATAATAATAATAATAATAATAATAAACACATTTTGGAAAGTATATCAAATGATAAATCTAGGATGATTCTTGCTGCCCTTGTTGAAGTTTATGGATTGTTTCAATATTGGTATCAGTTGCATTTCCCCAAATTGTGCAGCAATAGTCCAAAAGAGGAAGAATGAATGCACTGTAGAAAAATTTCCAATAGTTGAGTGCTAGACAACTTTTTATCCTTTGTAAAAGATAAATCTTAACTTACAACAAACATTTCTCACTTGCTTGCAACAGTCTAGATTCTTATCAACATGAGCTCCAAAAAGTTTATGTGTCAACATTTTCAATTCAATTATCTTAAATATACAGCACAAGATTTGGATTTTTTTTGTTCACTGATAATCTTTGCTTAGTTCCAAGTAACATTGCCTTGGTTTTTAAGGGTCTAATAAACATGTTATTCAGTGAGCACCAATGTTTCATTTGATGTAAAGTTTCAATCAATTGTTTGTTTAACATTAGAATCAGACTTGTGCATAATAGTATCATCAGCATTTATATCAGTGTTTGAATGTTGTACATACAGCAGCAAGTCATTTATAAACAATATGAATAATATAGGCCCTAAAATAGATCCCTGTGGAACTCCATTGTTGATGGATATCAGTTCTGATTTAGTGTTACCAATGGCAATTTGATGGCTTCTGTCAGATAGATATGATTTGAACCATGAGAGTGATAAATGAGAACATCTACACTTTTCAAGTTTCCATGCAAGTATATTATCATCAACAAAATCAAAAGCTCCCTCAAAATCAAGATGTACAGTTCCAACCAATTCTCCATTGTCCATAGCAACCAACCAGTCCTCTATGAGTTTTGTTAATGCTGATTGACAGGAGTGGTTCACCGCTCTGATGACCAAAGTGGCTAGAGTGTCTTCCTTGGATACTGGAAGTCGCAGGTTCAAACTCTGGTCAGCTCTGGTGTCAGGATAATGTGACTAAGTGGAACATGATGCTACATGTTTGCAGTATGATGCCCCAGTGCTAGACATCATTATAAACTCCCACACTGCAGACATCATAGCGATATGACTGAAAAACTGTCTAAATTCCAAATCACTCACACGCATACAGGAGTGGTTCTGTCTAAATCATTATTGGGATGGGTGAATTAAATAGTACTTTCAAGGGTAACCATAGAAATTTTTGGAAACATGTCTTTCAAACAGTTTGGATATGGTTGGCAGAATAGATATTGGTTTATAATTATCTGGATTTGATTTTGAACCCTTTTTGTAAACAGGTATAACATTAGCAGTCTTCAGTTGAGATGGGATATTCTTTTAGCAATGCTTCAATTAATTATATAGGTAAAAGATGGAGCAGTAATATCATCACATTTCTTTTAAGATGAATGGACTATTTGATCAACTCCAGGTGATTTCTTAGAATGTCACTTTTCAGTTCATTTACTACATCTACACTTGACATAAACGGAATTGTGAACTGCACATTTTCAGGGATTTTAGAACTCTTCCAACTTTGTATTTTTTGCTGTAGTATTCAATATATTGGAAGTTATGTTGGTTACATTAATGAAATGCTCCTTGAATCTGTTAACAATATCATGTAAATGATGGATTAATGTCCTATCAATTGTTAGTTGATTTGGTATCTTACTCTTTCTGTTTGGAGTAAAATCCCTCAAAATCTTCCAAATTTCTGTTGAACTTTCTGCATTTTCAACTGATGTTTTATAAAAATTTCTTTTAGCCTATTGAATCATAGCAGTACGTCTGTTACAAACAAAACCACATGAAGACACGTACAAACCTAATCTAAATATCAGTTATCTGAACCATTCTCCCCAAAGTCAATGTTTTGCTATCAGTCCATCCCAATCCCCTTTATTATATTCTTGTACAAAATTCTGACTATTTTTATTACGAATGTTTTTCACAATATACAGCTTTTCACATTATAAATCCTTCTGACTTTTCTAACAATCTGCAAAGCAACCCTTGGGTCTGCCCTAGGAGAAATACATTACCTTGGCCTGAGGTTGACCAGGGCATTCCATCTCATGTTGAAAGCAGACCAGGCTCCCTGGCTTGCTGAGGTCTCAACATTTTCAGTTTCAATATTTCCAGCCACCTTAGCAACCATAAATCCATCCAGAATGAGGCGAAGAGGAAAACCAATCTCAGATGAAGTGGCCTTGTGATGGTCAGCAAAGCTAAATATCCGTTGAAAATTCAGCATCCTTTTCAAAGTTGAACTTGCCCGTGATCCCATACCTGTAAAGTAAAAAGAATAATTTTTGTAAAATACATCATCTGCAGATATGTCTATAGATAGTTAAACTTATTCATGTTGGTTTTATAGTCCACTTTTATTATTATCCTCAAATCAATGCAGAACAAAAATTTACCAACAAAAACATTGCAACAAATTCAAGACAAATTATAAATGAATGTTAATTATAGCTAATACTGCTTATAACAATACATCATGTAGCAAATTGATGATGGAATGGGAACACAAAGAAACTGTTCAATAAAAGAAAGGTGGAATTTAAGCCATCATTAATTAAAATGTTAAATTTTCATTATTATCATTACTATTATTATTATTATTATTATTATTATTATTATTATTATTATTATTATCATTATTATTATTTCATTTTTGAGAAAACAAATTTGTCAATGCACAATAACCGCCAGCAATAACAATCTAAGGAATGACACCTAAATTAATGATATCATAAAGGTTTTAACATTATCCTCAAATTTATAAAATCCTATTTTGCAAAAACTATGAACTGAAGTTTACCTTGGCTGCTGATGAGTGGTAGAATTTCCTCAAGATCATAATAACCAATCTCATTGCCAAAGAATTTAATTAGCATGTTTCCTTCATACTTCTCATATTCTCTTGGTGACACTTTCAGCTGCAATTCAAAGAATTATTTTGTGCTTATGAAATCTTTACACCCATTATGAAGTCCCAAAATTTAAAAAATATAGAAATTGTTTTAATAATTGTTATAATAGCATTAAAATCTAATATAAATACACATACCAAATTTTATTTGTCTATGCTAATTAATTTTTGCTAAATCATGCCAACTAAGTTTTTGTCTGAAAGTCCAAAAGAAAGTCCAGAATTATTTTTAAAAATGGCAAATTGTAACAATGACCTATGAATCTAATCAGGTCATCTACAAATTAAGGAAAATTAGTCTATCAAATTTCATTTGTCTACTACGAATGGGTTTTTGCCTATTTGTGCTAAAACAATTTACAATAGTATGAAAAATTCAATAATGAATGGGCGTGCCGACAAAGCATAACAAATATGCACCCCTTCTGCTATTATAGCGGAGGCATAAACTACAAGCTGCAATTGTCCAAATACAGAGTATAAAATAATATTCATAAAAAACTAATAGTATCAGGAAACATAAACTCCTTCAACGTGTAGTACTAGTAATTTGGATATAATATTTTTTTCAACTTACCCTATCTAAAATATTAGAGACAACATTCTCAAACTTTGTTCTAAAATCAGGAAGAAATCATTTTTTGAAACTGTTCAGTGGGAACAAAAACAATGGTGGTTACTTTCAAAAAGGATTCATTTGAACATAACATGTATAAACACACTCACCTATAGTACAAGTTACATGGGTCATGCATGCGCATTTACTCATTTTAAATTAAATATAAATTGGGTTTTTTTTAAATCTAACACTACTTTTCTTTAACCAAAGTCTATTAAATCCTGATTTTTTTAATGATCTGCACTTTAACTGTTATCAAGAAACTTCCAGATGAAAACTATAGATCTCTACAGTCTTTTACAATGGTGACCATGTACTAAAACTTGGATCAAAATAAGAGTGCATCGAGTGGAATCATCACAATCAAGGGCAGTACAAATCTGTTTATCAATATGCGTAACTTTCATTGTGACACCACAGCGCGTAACATTCAATCCTGATTGTACTGGATCACACCTTTAAGTTCATTTCATCCAAAAATATCTATGTACTTGGGTCTTCTAAATAATGACCTTCCAAAGGAATATGGATGTATATGAATCCAAATGAAGTAAATACTTGTCACTTAAAGGTATGCAGAATCAAATTCTAAAAAATAACACCCATTACTGAAATAATCGGTGCTAAATGCCTACATGATCCATGCTCAACAGTGGCAGAAGTATTAAAGACTTACATGTGAAGAAATGTTTTATAGAATAAAAATCTGATGTTGCTGGCAGAAACTAACTTTATATCTCCTTACCAAAATACAAAGGTATATGTTCAAATCATTCTTCAAAAATATAGCACAATGTGGATTAATCACAACTTTATAGGGCTATAGGTCTACCCATATGTGGCTCTTCATACAAAATTGTTTACTATAAAGTGACATTTTTACTGTCTGTTATCAGTTTGTATTACCAGTACCTTTTGTTTGATTGAGCTAATATCAGGGCTGGAATCCTGTGAGACCCTATCAGTCTTAAAGTGGGTGGGTGATCGTGGTGCACTGCTGCTGTCTGGTCCCATAAATGCCCTCATAAAGGAGTCAAGGCCTTTGGCTACATACCCAACCTATTTATCAATAATAGCAGCAGCGGTAATAATAACAGAAGTGACGTAGTAGGATAATATGTCAGTAATGAGTAAATATTTCAGTTTCTTTAAAGACTTTCTATCATTTCTTAAACTAGTAATATAAATTAATATACAAGATGTAAGTCTTGCATTAATTTTTATAGCTGCAAGCAATCTTTGTTAATAACTTTCAGATCTTATTGATAACAATTATTAAAAAATATATTCATAACCTTAAAAAGATATGGATATTGTATTAATAGAGCCTTGTACATGGTAGATAAATGAAAAAATCTGGCTTCAATTTCACCAACATGTCTTACAGTTAAGTGAAGACCTGATACAATTAAGTGAAGACTTAAGATTGGTTAAATTTAATTTTGACGTGCATTTGAAAAAATCATATTGCTTGATAAAAGAATAAAAAATTTGTGCAAGTCATGATTAGGTTTTATTTTGGGGCAAGGACTGTATTCAAAAGAAGGTGCTGACTAAGGAATTTCTGATGAAGGACTGCATGTCACTTACCTCTGATATGGGATTGGACTGGGAGAACAACTCCAGACTAAAGCCATAAAATGCTGCTCTTGGACTGACCTCACTGGGGTTAAAAAAAATGGTTGATTGCATGGTACTGCCTATCCTCCACAAGGCTGAAAAAAGTAAACATAGCCTTAACAAAGTTTTAACTATCAAATGACAGTCATGTTTAACAGAGCTGTATTGGACTCAAAACCATATTCTGTTGTCAAGAAAGGGAAATTTCAGATAAAGAGCAACATAAATTTCTTAGCCAAAATTGTAGAAACAGAATTTTTTATTGCAACAATTTGCAAGAATATGTTACATTTATATATATCTAATTAAATCATAAAAATTCTCCAAATCCCAACCTCCAAACAACTGGGAACATGTCATGAGCAACAAAAGAATGATCCATTTGAAGAATAAGGAACAAGAAACGAGGTCCAAGTGGGCCTGATATCATTCACCTGTCTTACTTAACCATTGACACTACAGCCTGATAAAAATTCTTTTTAAAGATAAAGTAATTAATATACATAGTTCTTGGTCATAATTGATGTCATCAAAGATACTGATGGTCTAAATTTGTTTACCAAGTTTTATAGATATTGGACCAGAAATATAGTCTTTAGATTTTGAGGTAACAAGCTCAGCCAATTATATGCATGGTATGCCATTAATAGGTGCAAATCTCACTTACACCATTAGAGTGGGCAAAATCAGAATGAAATTTGGTCTCCAGAGAGGTAACAAGTTTTTAGCCAGTTAGATACAAAATTACCTCATTAATATGTAAGGATCTTGCTCATAATCAAACTCATCCAACATCTTGATAATATATAATTTCCAGTTTTAATCAAAAATCTTAACAGAAATATAGCTGCTAGAGTATGGACAAACTTAGACAGTCAGATGCAAGGACATGTTATTGATATGTGTTAACTTCACTTATAATCACATTCAACCAAGATCTTGATAATATGGGACTATTTACCAAGTTTGATCAAAATCCTATCAAAGATACATTCTCTTGAGTAGAAAAATGAACTCAGCCAATTAGAGACAAATTCACATCATAAATATGTATAGGTTTCACTCATAATAAAAATCATCCAACAATATGTAAAACAGATGCCTAATTACCAAGTCTGATTGAAATCGGTTGAGAAACTGAGTCCTTCAAGTGGTAAGAAGCACAGTCAATCAAATGCAAGATCATATCATTAATATGTATAGATCTTGCCCATAATAAAAAACATTATTGTCTTGACAATAAAAGGCAATAAACAAAGTTTTACAAAAATATTATCAGAAATAGTAGCTAAAGTGTTGACAAGCTCAAAAATCGGATGCAAATTTACTTCATTAACATTGATGGATCTTGTTCATATTTGTTCTCATCAATGATCTTGACAACCTAACCCTAATTACCAAATTTAATCAAAACTGGATTAGAAATACAGTCTCCAGAGTGATTACAAACTCAGACAATCAGATCCAAGACCACCTTATTAAATATGCATCAATCCTGTGCATTATGGAACTAGTCTGAAAGCTTGATCATATAAGCCTGTATTTAAAGTCAAGCCAAAATCAGACAAAAAATATGGCTTCCAGTGTGGTAACAAACTCATCTAGTTGGACACAAGATCACATTATTAATAAGCATAGCTCTTGCTCATTACTGAACTCATCATATTCCAGGTTTGATAAAAAACAGATCAGAATTATGGAACCCCAGGTTGTAACAAGATCATTCAATTAGACGCATCATCATCTCATTAATACATGTAGATCTTGCTCATTTTCAAAACTTTCCAAACTCTTGAAAATATAAGCATGAACAGCAAAATCTGTCTCAAATGTTGTGGTTTAGGCTAAACATGGACTATATGTACCAATTAAATCAAAAGACAGAATTAGCTCATCCAGAATCAGAATAAATTAGAGACAAAAACTAAAGGCCTAATTCACCTCCTACATACATGGATTAACTCTATCAGTAATGGATGCAAATGACACTCTACAGATAACATGATCGCTGACAATGGAACTTCCAGTTTAGTGTGTGAGGTTTAAACCTTTCACATCAATAAAGCAGCAACCAATAGGAACCTTTAGAGTGACTAGAGGGTTAACTCATCCAAAAAATGCAAGTAACTTATTAAGATCTAATTCACCCCAGGCAATACACAATAAGTCCATTGACAAACATTGAAACAAAGTACTCAGTGTGTTATAGTGAAATTCTCGTTATTAAATTATTGGCCTTGCACTGGGTTTTTGCAACAGATTTAGAAATAGGACAAGTCTCTGAACTATGCATGTCCACAACTGCTTCTCTTTAAAGAAGGAATGGTTAATCATAATTAGGATTTACCTGACTTCATTACTATGATGACAGTTAGAGACATGTACTTCAGTCTGGTTAAGATCTGAACCACACAACATTATCTGTGGATTTTTGTAAACAATTGGCCCAATTCAACTTCTTTTTGTTTCTTTCTTTGTAAAGAAAAATCTGCACTTTGCCTGCAGACCCTCCTAAACAGTCATGGTTACAGTTGATTTAATAAATGTCAGTGGTATTTATATTTGTTTTTCCAATGCAATCATTCATAACAGTGTTGAAACATATATTTTGCCTAAAAATCAAGGTTGCTGGTTGTGTTCAGCAGGTCGTCTCTCACAACTGTGTATTTATATAATAACATTTATCCATTCGTACTGATTGTGGTTGTAAATTACAGATGGTTGCTTAAGACAGATTTTATTGTATGGTCTGACAGAAATCAGATTAAAAATATGGCCTCCAGAGTGTTAACAAGCAATTGCTGATGGACAGATGAGAGACAATGCACTACACGTGATGGATACATACCATTAGCTCACTTGGCCTGACAACCGGGTGAACTAAACATATAAAATTCTAATTCTAATTCTAGTTTCAAATTCTAAGTCTTCCTAGTAACAGACTGAATACTAGAAAATTTTGTTTAAAAGAATCTGCATACTGAAATGGTGAATAAACAGTTTACATTTTTGTGAAGTTACTATTATATATTTCAAATTACTGTGATTGGAATAGATAATTCATGTGACACATAATACTGGGACCAAATTGCTATTGCAAAAGACACTTACTTAACAGTCCAGATGATCCCAAAATATCGAATAACTCATATTTTTTAAAAAAATTGATCCTCATGAACTCTTTTAACAGGAATATCCCTTAATAAGCAAAAGACTAATGAAAATTAACAATTTTGATTAAAAAGATGCAAATTAAATACTCACAAGCATAGGTATTTACTTGCACAAAACTGGAAAAGAATCGATTTGGCTCAAATCTCTTTGCAAGACGAAGGGCCAAAGTTGCATTGTGTGCCCTGAAAATACAGATGAACATACACTGGTTTGTAAACTTTCCTTGAAATTACCGTCATACACAATAATTTTTCTTCCAGCATTATCAGGAAAGAAAGTAAATCCTTAATTTCTTACATTCTAGAAATTTACATCTTTATAAGAAGAGAATTATCTTTATAATAGGTGACCTTTAGCAGTTGTGTGCTGGTAATCTTTCAGGAGAAATTCACTTAGCAGCTTATGCACCAGCCACTTTAATAGTCATTTCAATAGCAAACACAGTATTAAGTATAATTAGACCAATCTGTTGTTAGTTTCCCAGCCCCTTTTGTATACCCCATGCATGGCCTGCATCATAACTTAAACTTGGTAAGTATAATTTAATTTTCCAAATATACCATTTCTTGTGTGTTACAGGTATGCTTTCACAAATAAATCACAGTCAGATATTACATGCATTTCAGTGCCTAGATATAGTCACATGTTTAACTTGCAGTATGCCTACATCATTTTATTTGACTGCTCTTGTCATAACCTGACTAAATTGATTGTAAGGCATATTATGAGGTTAAAAATAGGAATCATTCTGCCAAAATGAGAATGGTTGGCATTTCTGCGTATTCAGAAAATTGCTCACAATGTGGATTCACATGGATGAGTAGAGTTGGAAAGCTGTTCCAGCAGAGAGTAGGCAAAGCTGCCAACATTCTCAGAGGTTTCATGCCACAGGGAGCGTGCAATCATTTCAAGTTCACTGGGAGTTGGATCTGTCTTGAAAATCAGTTGCAAACTAGCCATTCGCATCTCATCCATATCCTCATTGTCAAAGAAGCGCTGCATGAAGATTTTCTTTACCTGTAGAATTAATAATAATAATAATAATAATAATAATAATAATAATAACAATAATGTTTATTTTTGTGTAAGGATATGTCTGGCAAGTTGGAACAAGTGCCAGATTCCCACATAAAGCAATGTTAGTCAACCTTTGAGGGTCAACCAAACGGTCTGAAAATGTTTTATGTGATTCAGCTGACTAGTGACAGGGTATGCAATGCACTAGAATGACAGATAGCATCAGTTTAGCTTTGGATGTTTGCTTGAGAAAACAGTCACAGTCCATGCATCCCACCTCCACCCCTACTGCCATTATCATGTAATAAGACTTTCAATGTCACATTTCAGATGAATTCCTTATATCTGTTGCCATTAATTTTATCTTAACTTATTATTCTTGAATCCATATTTCACTTGCATTATTATACTTAAGTAACAATTATACCATCTTACTCTCTTACATTCATCCATCACAATAACATAGAAATATATGATGTTTTCAAATGTTTTGATGACATTCTACATTTTCATTAGCTAGTTCAATCAGAAAGTATGCGTGACTATTCCAATTCAGTAATCCACATTAGACTGCAGTTTATTTATGTATCTTACTTTTGCTTCCCAGACCACTAACACTGACTGGTGTCAGTACCAAGTTGAATAGTTAACAGTTAGAAACATTTTTATATAACAAATCTTAAGCGATGAACCATTGTTTTTTCCATGTATAAACTATTCTATGAAAACATGTTGAAAACTACAAGAAATTAGTTTTGAAGAATATACATGTATATTCCCATACATGACAAATAACAAATAGTTTGTTTCCTGTTATATTCTTAGTTTCTTTTATTTCCTCACCCTGTTATTATTTCTTAGTTGAGTATGAGAGTTTATAGGCTCATATCATCTTCCATTCCTTACACTGTCTATATTCTAGCTTTTAAACATTTAATTTAAGACTTACTATTCTTTCTTCATACTATCTTTCCTCATCCATTACACATCCAATTAACTATAATTTCTTATTTAATGAGGGTAGCTAAATCAAAATACAAATGTGTATTGTCTTCCTTTAGGCACTCATCTGATCTATTTTCTATGTGCGGCAAAATTCTAGCTCACAAACAGAAACCTGCATAATGATGAGCAAGGTTAAAATTAGGTCTCCTTCATTTAAATTAGATCAGAACAAAAATTTATTTAAAAAAATAAACCATTTTAACAACACATCACATAAAGAATAAATGGTGATATATACTGTACACACATATAGGAGAAATAAATAATATCACATGAAATATAACAAATCATTCCACAAGCATGTTTCGAACATGTAAGATATTTTTCTTTAAAACTTTCAATAGATTTTACTGACTGAATATGTGCATGCAAGGAGTTCAGTATCCTTACCCTGAATATTTCAATCTACACCTAAATTGTTCAATACTGGGTTTGGTAATTTTCAAGGGACTTTGAGAGGTTGATTTTAAAGTATAGGGCCAATAAATTTAGTCAAACAGTTTTTTCATGTATTTTGGAATATTACAATTTGCACATCTGTAATGTCTTATACAAATTTCTTTGGTCACTTATTTTGTGCCGTTTCAATTCATGGAATAGAGTTTCAGATGGTGTATTAAAAGAGGCATCCACAA